>JAUZNC010001052.1:0-41353 GCA_034780395.1 Vannuccia rotundouncinata | reverse complement strand
ATCAATAGTTTTGAGTGCATTTATGAAAGAGATCTCAACAAGTCCCATCTCCCACTCATCAGAAGTATCTGCCAGCTAAATTGGATGGGTTAGTTGGGTTAGATACTGAGACGGGGTATTTCCTTTTTCTGCTTTATAGTTTACATTGCTGGGTAGGACAATATGAAAACCGGAATTAGTATCGGGCATCTTGAACTCTCTCAATTTTGCTATATTTTATCCATTTAGGTTGTTAATAACCCCGCCAACCGACAAGCGCCTCTTTCTTCACCCATCTTCCTCGTGTCCTCGTGTACGCAATATCTGATCAATTCTAGTGTATTTTTCACGATCACTCACGGCCTGCAATTCCTGATTATAGAACGAGCCTTCAATGATTTCAATATTATCCAGTGTACGTATACGATAGGTAACTGGGCTAAACTTTGAATTAACACTATGCCCGATATATTCCTTTTCAGACCAGTTTGGTTCATATCCTTTACAAAAGGTTGCCTTATGAAGAGAAATTCGTACACGATTTCCCATATTAAATTTTGTCTTCTTTTTCTTCGATGAGTCATTAGTACTTTCTCCATGTACATATAACCATACATCTGCTTCTTTTACAGGCGTATCATCTGCAGCGGCCATACCAATAGTACGGTGAATACTATGATTATAGGAGTCGAGTAGTTTCGGTAGAAGTGTTAGCAACTTGTGATTCCCTGTCTTGTGAAAGCTCTCCACATGCGTTATTCGAGTGTTCTATTAAATCTTTCTACAATTGCAGCCTTATACTCTGTTTTAACATTTAATTTCTCAATTCCAAACTTTTCTTAGAGATAATTGCGTACAAGTCTATTTTCAAACTCAAGAACCTGATCCGTTTGGAGACGGCGGGGCACTCGACAATGTGTCATCTTCTTGAATAGGGTTTTAAAGGCAGCATGGAGTGAGGCGGCTGATTTTCGCTTAATTGGGACTGCCCATGCATAGCGTGAGAGAATATCAATTACAGTCATTTTAACGATAGCCCTTGTTCTCTCGAGCAAAGGGTTGCATTTCTACAAAATCCGCTTGCCATTGTGAATTCATTTTTCTCACCATATACTTCCGAAGGAGAAATTTCCGTAGTGCTGGTTTGTGTAGAGAGTAGGTCCTCTGATTTTTTAACAAATTTTCGAGGGAGACTTCTCGCCTTCATCAACGGTTTGACTCCTCCGTATAAACCGGGAAGAGAAGCGTTGTAGTAGAGGCCACTTAAAAGGTTGTGATCGTCTAGAGCAGCACACATTATTACACTCTATTTGAATATTTAGATTATTTTCAGAATCTGCAGGCTTATTTAGACAGCAGCAGCAATTTGCAGTATACATTAAGGATTTCTCACTACTCAGATTGTGTTTAGCAGAGCGATAAACTATAATCGTCCAACACTGTTGTTACGGATACATTCTGTCGGGGATAACCACAGGTGCGTAACATACGTAGGGGATGGTCTTCATTTTCTTCGATCCACTCTAACAAATTAATGAAGATTCCTGGATTCAATTTCTCAAATCACGAGATATCGGCAGCAGTGATGGGGAAAATCGAACCAGTAAAGTTAAGCTCCTCATTCCATTGAGCATAGGTATCAGTATAGTACAAGATGGAGAGTACAGCATACTTGAAGCTGTTGTCCTGGTTCCCGTTGTCAATATTGAGAACATCATGCTTCGCCTTGAGCCTCTGGGGGAGTTCTACAGCTCCAAGACGACGACGATGAGGTATGCTGTGATAGCGGGTGATCCTCATGTCATGATCCAGTTGGAGCCATTCTGAATGAATTCTTCAACACGTCTCAAGAGTCCGGCGATTACATCGTCGAAGAATGTGTCACTCGACACAACCAAGGCCGGAAGTGAAAAGATTTGTTCCTCAGAGCGAAGAATATCCGCGGTGTTGGGATCATTCTGAAGAATTCTCAGGGCTAGAACAGGCTGAACAAGAGTAGAGTTAAAACGGTACATTGGATGTCCTCTCGGATGAATGAAAGGAACTCGAGAGCTGAACGATTCTGAAAACGATGTACAACTTCATTATGATACTCCTCCATTACAGGTAAGGGTTCTGGGGAGCAGGTCCATCGATAAGTAATAATATCAGAATAATCTCGAAATATTTGTAAGCATTGCCCTCACTTAACCTCTCGTTTATAGACATCATTGGAAGAAGTAGATGAAGATGATGTGGAGGCTGATGTTGTAGAGGAAGCGGGAGAGGCTGGTACTGCTGGTGAGGCTGAAGGGGTCGGTACTGGAGAGGGTAGTACAGTTGGTGAGGCTGCAGGAAGCTGGACCAACTCCAACATATCAAACCTTTCCTGTGATGAGTTAGCGTTTGCTGGTGAGGCTGCAGAAAGCTGAACCAACTCCAATTAATCGAACCTTTTTTGTGCCGAGTTAATGTTTGCAGATGAGGTTGCAGATTGTACTTCTAGAGAAGTCGTTGTTGGAAGAGTAGGATCGATTAGAAATTCATCTAAGTAGAACTCCACTGGAACTGACGGGGCAGGTAGTCGCGATGCCGTAGTTCCAGAATCCTGCAAATCCCTATTCATCTCCTCCAAAAAGTGTTCAAACATCTGATCCGCGCTTGGACTCTCAACTGAGGGAGCAGGTATTCGCGATGTCTCAGTTGGGAAAGGTGCGTTGAAAAATTTGTTCAAGTCGAAGCTGGGATAGACTGCTACTGCTGGCAGTGGATATTTCTGTGATGATAGAGCAGTAGTTGAGGAGGTTGGATGTATTCTCAAATCCAGAGGCATCTCTATAAAAGAGGAAGCTGCTTCCATCCTGAGAACCAGAGGAGAATGCTGCGATGAGAGAGCAGTAGAGGTTGGTCGTACGGTTAGGTCCAGAGCTGAAGCTCATCAGCAGAAGTGGACCAGGTTGAAGAAGAAGTTGATGTGGGATCTTCCTTCATCCGGTGATCTATCAGAGGCTCATCTATATGAGGAGCTTGGATTCAGCCGTTGAAATCGCCGATGGTGAAGTTGACGAAATATTCGGCCGTAATTGGAAACAGCGTCCGCCATGAACTCTTCAACTTCCTGCGAGCAGACAGCCGTGCTAACATCTGGTCTGGATGGGGGAAATATCTTAGAACTCATAGGATCTGGAATCCCCAACGACTCCATTACGAATGAAAGCTCAGCTGACTGCCCATTATTAGTAAAGCTCATAGTCTAATAATTGAAAAATAAATAATTTTAAAAGTATACTGTAGTGAAAGAGAAATTTGGGCATAGCTCCTGGGCTATTTCGAATTAAATACACTTTTTAAAATGACTTTAAAATAAATAAAAATTATAAATATTTTAAATTAATAGAAATTCGGGTATTATTTTATTTATTTTGTTTTAAAAGTAATATAAAATTTTGGCGTCGATCTCGAGCATTTATTGGGATTAATATTACTTAAAATTAAATATGTAATAATAAAGTTAATTAAAGTTAATAATAATAAAAAAATTAATTAGTGAACAGTTACATTTGACTGAACAGAGATAAACTCAGAACAGTATCTTCAAAATCTTTACCTAAAGATAATTGATAAATTACTCATTGGGATAATTGACCACACCATTTAGTTCCTTAATTTTGAATTTGAAAAGTAGAGGAAGTAATAACTCTTTTCTTGAAGAGATCAATTATTTCTTGATTAGGATGTAAACCAAAAGAATCAAAGAAATAAACTTTACCTCTAAAACAACACAAAACTGAATGATGAATTCCTCTCTCTTTTGAATTATGATTATTTACTATACTAAAAAAAGTGTTTGGTGTTTTTGATTTTGGAATTTCATTTCTCATCATGTAATAAAAAGGTTTAATCTTCAATTCCTTACTCCATCTAATTAATTGGAAATTAGTAGTAGTATCTTCTCCGTATTTATTTATAAACTCTTTGAACTCTAATAAAAAATAAGGTGAACAAATAATGACTTGATATTACCATATGAAACAAGGATTTATAAATCAGGAAAGGAAAGAAGTTATGTTCATAGTAGAAGAGAAGAGATCCCAGAACATACTTCTCATAATGCACATGAGATAGCAGAAATAGAAGGAGATTGATTCATAGATTCAATAGCTTCCATAATTCCTAAAGTTTCTAGTTTCATAGGAACTAATAAAGATTTGATTTCATTTGGTGCTAAAGCAATAACTTCAATAGCAGCATCTAAGATTACTGATGTAAAAGAATCAAATTAGAAAAATGATTTACTAGCCATTACTTTAGCAAGAAATAAAAGGAGGAAGTAATACTTCTGGAAGAATAGGAAGTGGGTTTAAAAGAATTGGTTAGTGTGTACCTTTTATGTATCTCAAAATTTTCCTTAATTAAGTATCGAAAAAAACAAAATATAAAAATGTCGAAAACAACCAAGTAAGATCCGATCTTTGATATTTATCAACCGTTGAGATATAAATATACAAAAGAAAAAGAAGATTATGTAGAAATAGCTCCTACAGTTGCTAGTGGAGATAATTTAAATAAAACAGGAATACATTTTTTTGAAGTAAATTCTCAAGCAGAATGGCTATTGATGTCAGATTCTTATATCACTTGTGAATTCCAAATTAAACATGGAGCTAATGATGCTAGAAGCGGGTTCAACTCAAGTAGAAAATATAACTAATCCTGGAGAGATGGATACTATGATTAAAACTTTTATTTATTTAAAGAATTATGGAGAACAAACTGGATGGATTCCTGATCAAGGAGATGGAAGAGTAGTATCACCCAATCCAGTAATTGGAAGAGCATATGCTCAAGCGGAAGTAGTAGCTCTAGCTAATGGAAGTAACTCTATGGCTAACGAAGGATTTAGAAAAATGAGAGATATCTATAAACAAACAGTAGCAGTGAATAGACAATGAGGAGTTGTTAATTGGAAACTCTATCCTCTCTTTAACCATCTAGAACATAGGAAAGTTTCTAATGATATGCCTTTTAGGATTACTCTAAATCGTAAACTAGTTGATACTAAAATATTCTAAGGAAATACTAACCCCAATGCTACAATTCTAACAACTAAACTACGATTGTATGTTCATGAAATCAAACCATCAATTGATATCAAAACTCATCTGATAGATAATCTAACTAAAGATATAGATATAGCTTATCATAAAAGAAACTCAGTTGGTAGTATTTCAGTTACTGAACAAAAAACTATGTACATGGTCGTTAACTAATACTGTAACTCCAGCTAGATAATATATAATTCTAGAATTTAAACATGGGGATGATGCTTTCACAAGAAACAATAGTAACTTTTATGTTAAAGGAAATGCTCCAGCCAATTCTCAAATTACTTCGGTACAAATTAGATTGAATTTAACCAACTATCCCAATCAACCATTGAAAATAAATCCAAACACAGAAGATTATGCAGAGATGTATAAAAACTATACTGATATGTGTGAACATTTCGGAAACACATCTTACATGATTATTATTGATTTCACAAGGAACTACCCTATTTTCTGTTTTGATCTATCAGCACATCAGGAGGATTTGTTTAAAACAAGAACTCAAATAAGTATTATGATAGAAAAAAGTACAGCTGTTGCACTTACTGCTTATTCTCTAATTCTTGAAGAAAGTAAAAGTATCAAAAATACAAGACAGAAGAATGGTAAGAGTTGAGTGAATGATGATTGGTAAGAGTTGAGAAGAATGGGAAAAAGAAGTAGGAATAAACAACAAATATTTTCTTAAAATAAGATGTCTCAGGAAGATGAAATGAGCAAAGTAGCGATAATGGTTCTTTCTATTCTGATGAAAGTATTTATTCAGATGATTCTGAATTTGCTTCTCAATTATCAGAGATGGATGAACATGATTATGAATTCATTGATGATGAAAATGAACTTACAATAGTTGAACATGATGAAAGTTCAGAAGGGGATGGAAGTGAAGATGGAATTTATGAGAGTAGCTTCATTGATGATGATTCATCTGAGATCTCTGATTATAGAATGGGGAAAGATGAGAATAAAGGAAAGATGAAATTGGGGATTTTATAATAGTTACAATTTTAAGGGGGAAATATTTTTCTTAACATTCCCCAAATTCGAAAAGAAATTGACACGTTAAATGAAAAATATTATGCCTTAAAAAAATATGACTGTTGATCTTTAATCATCTTTCATCCTCCTCCTCATTTCCATAATCATCATTTTGATCACAAACACATAGATAATCAAATTTCTCAAACTCGAATGGAGAATCACCACTTTCCAATATTTTCTTTATTATAAAATTGAACTCACTCTTATCGGAATAAGGATATAAAATTCCATCTTTATCTGGTATATTTCTTTTAAAAAGATTAAAAAACCATTTGAACTTTTTCTTTTGTTTGTCTTCTTCCGATGAAATGAAAACCCCACTAGTAAGATTTCTCTTCCATGGCTAATCGAAGTTATTTTCAACGTTTTGATTATTAGCTAGTTTGATGTAATCTTTAACTCCTAGTTGTTTTTTCTGGTATCCTTTAAATGTTTTCTTTTCTACTAGTTTATTGTCACTAGTTAAAACAAGACAGTATTTTACTTTAGGTGCTAAGAACATTCCATAGATAATTCCTCCATCTCCATAATCATTCTTTCCACATCCATAATCAGAATCATGAACCAATCCTTTCTTATTTAGTTTGTCCCAAAGACCATTAGGAATGTATAAACTATTTGTATCTGTATAATAAATATTTGGTTTATAAAATCCATCTATCACATGAATTAAATTATTCATAATTCTTTTAGAGTGAGATAGAATAAAACTACCTAGATGTGCTGGAGTTAGATTAGTAGTTTTAGCCGAAGAATATTTTACTTCATCTTTTTGTTCTATTTCTCTTTCTACGAAATATTGTTCATAATTTATTTTCTCGTAAGTTTTTATATTCTCATCGAAATTACTTTGGAGAGTTTTCTCATTCCATAAATGAGACTTACTGACTCACATTTAGGATAATTACTTTCAGGAGCTACCATTGCTGATGCATATAATCCATTAGCATCAAAAGCCATTTGTGATGTTGTTTTCTTATTGCCATCTTTGTCCTTCCCTTTATTTATTATTTCTATCTTATTTGTGACATTATATAAATCTTCCCCCTTTGAATGATTATACCATTTAATCTTATCTCCATAATTATCTCCTAGAATAGTTAGAATAGCATCTAGTTTATTACTAAAGAAATGTTTTCTATTAGCTGAAACTCTTCCTCCTTATACTCTTTTTCTGACTAGTTTCTAATGAAAGGATCTGTATGAATAAACTTTAATGTTTTTTTTCTTAACATCATCAAACCATGCATTAAAAGTTAAAGATGGAGCTGTAAGATTATTTACCATTCCTTGATTAAATGCTCCTTCAAGAATAAGATTATATTTATAAACACATCCTAAAGAAATAACATCATTAACTAAATAAGGCATCCATCCTTGATGTTCTACTTCTTTTTCATCCACATAGTTCTCAGCAGTTTCTTTATAATTATCTTTATTTATTATTTTAAATTTTATTACAAATCTCAAAATCCATCTTTCTTAAATCCAAATTGTTCACCGCAACTCTTCAAACTAGCTTTAACATGCTGGAAAGAATACGTAAATTTTATTTGTTGTGAAACATTATTTAGACGTTAGATGGCTGATAGGATAGTTGATCTTACTTCCTTCAACAAAGATTTAAACTTCTTTTGATTTGTTAATGAGGTATAAATATTTCCTACTGCCAATGAAAAAATTCCTTTCGGAGTTTTTAAAGGAGTTTTGAATAAAGGAAAAGATAATTATCAAAACCAGATCCATTGTGTGCTATGAACACTTTATTTCGAACTGCATAGTTTCCTTCTTTAGTGAACATCTGTTGTATACAATCTTCTCCAATAAATCTAGAAACTAATCTTTGAATTCTTTTTAATGTTTCATCGGTCATTTTATTATCTGAATTATTTTCCCCCATAACATATTTACTAAACCCATGAACTTTATTTAAATTAATATAAGCACATGCATAAGGAATTTGATATCCATTTTCATCTGAGTAAGTTTCACAATCCCAGACAAAGATGTGTTCTCTCCTCACATTATTCATTGTATTTAAATGGAAGAGTTAAACTTACCTTACACTTTTTTGAGTAGTTGTTTTAAAGTTTAGTATGAAATTCTGTATTAATTCCTCTATTCCCTCTTTCCTTCTTGTTCTAGAAATTAGACAGTAGTGATTTTCATGATTAAGAAAAATTGCTTTAGAAGTGATAGCAGAAGAAGAAGATAGAGAGGTTGTCAATTTAGGATAAAGATTGTAGTATTGAATTTGTGTATTAAATTCTTTATTACATTCTGCTATTCTTGAATTGGTCATAACTCCCTTTTGTGACTTAAACTTAAAACGAAACGTATAGAACTTTTCCTTATAATCATTTATGTTTAATTTATTCAAGTAACAAAATCATTTAAGAAACCATAATCCATCTGATGGAATGTAACATAGTTTTCCTTATATTCTTCTATGCAACAATAAATATTTTTTGAACCCATTCCTACTTTCGATCTTTTTATTATTTTAGATAGTGAGTTATCATATTCTACAACACCGGTAAAATACCTTTCTTCAACATTTGATTTTTTATGAACATAACTCAACCAAGAAATAATTCCTGCAGTGTTAAAAAACACCATAGTAACGAATTGATATATTTCTTCTCTATCTAAAAAAACACTTCCTCTTAATTCTACATTCTTAATTTCCTTTCTATCAAATTTTCCTTTGATCATATTTATGACATCAGTAAAGGGAGCATATTCAATAATAATTTTATTAGTGTTGGTTGAGTTAAAGAAGTCTCTAAGATTATAATCAGGAAAAGCAAGTTTCGTTTCTTTCCCTTCTTTGATTTCTCTTCGCAACATTAGAAGGATAATTAATATTTGCTGCAATTCTCTGTTCTCTCATCGAAATGTTAGAATTTCTCTTTATGGTTCTTTTCAATCTTTTTCCATCTCTTAAGAGATTTCTTGTTTGTTGTTCTACTTTTCGCATTTTCTTCTCATTCGATTCTAGGTGATTCTTAATTGTTTTTTTAACCATATTTTTTGTTAGCTAATTCGACCATTTTTATGGGGAAAAATGAGTATTAATAAAATGGGAAAATAGAAAATCTCAACTGATGACTTCTTATCTCAACTCATGAAATTCCAACTGATGAAATCTCAACTGATGACTTTTCCAACCACTCGTCGATATCTCATTTTCCCATTTTCCTATTTTCCAACTACCCATCTAAATTTTTCTCATTTTTTCCTTTAAAAAAGAAGGTACATTTAGCAACGAAAAGAAATGTCTAATGAACTATTATATTCTGATATTGAAAAGATCGTCAATGAAATTATTTTTCCAAAATGAGGACAATGATTTAGTTAAAAAATACTGTATGGAAATAATGAAAAATAAAATTTGGTGAAGTTAATGAAAGGATGGCTAAATTTACTAAGATTGCGTTTGAGAAAAGAGATAGTAAAAAAGAAGAGAACTCTCGGAATTGAGAAAGGAAAAAGATTTGTAAGTGTGGCTTTTCAAGCAGTGTAGGAGCTGCATATTTTATTCGCATATTTTTTCAGGCATATTGTTTTTCTTTTATTCACCACAAAATAATAAAAGAGAAACATTACTGAGCAACTTTTGACATTCCTGAGAAACTTTTAACATTCCTGAGCAATTAAAAATCTTGAGAAACTAAAAATCCGTCTTCTGTAGCTCATTAGAATAAAACCTACATAATATACTTTCTCCATCTAACGCCTTTATTTCTTATGTGGGTGGAGATGTATTGTTCATTTTACACCCAATGAAGATTTCATTCGTCCAATAGCCAATTTAACCCTTCTTAAATTTACTCTTCTATTTATATATTCTCACCCTGTCACCAATCATAAATTTATGTTTTCATTTTATAACTAGTTTCATTGTGAAAATTGTTTGCGCTAACTATGCTTCTTAAGAAATTTGAATTAATTGACGCCTGCTTAGGTGAGTCGCCTATAGTTCTATGAACTTTATTGTTATAAAATTTCATCACATCGGTAGTATTTTTAACCACTTTTGATGAATTTGTTCAGTGATGCGTTTAAACATATAATTTTTAAGAATACGATTAAAACGCTCTATAAAAACTGCCTTTCCTTCATTGAAAGTTGAGTACATAATTTTATTTTTTCATCTAAATATTTTAAAAATATTTTATTATAAAACTCAGAACCATTATCAACCCATATTTTTTATGTTTTCTATTTTTTATTTCTATTATTTCAAATGCTTATTTTACTGTATTGACTTGTTTAATTTTTAGAGGAATACCCCATGCGTATTTAGTGTATAAATTTATTACGTCATAATTTATTTATAACTATTTTCGGATGGAATATGAATTAAATCGGCTGAATGAATATCATCCTTATTAAACACTTTTACTTTTAGAAATGATTTTTGTTTTCTAAATTCTTTGTGGATTTCACCGGCTAGCGATCTGGGGTTGATTGAACCGGATAGCGTACATCCTTCATTTAGTTTAATTTGTAATATTTCTAGTTTTTCTCTAAAAGTTGTATTGTAAATATTGTCTAATTCTTGAATCATTGCTCGATTTTCATTATGTCGAATGTTGAGATCTTCACTATCTCTATAGATTATGTTATGTTTATAAGCTGCTGCATCATCTCTATTTATTGTTTCTTCGCCTGGTTTTGGTTGATCGTTTTCATCTAACCTTATATCTAATCTAGTATTTGCTCCAGTGTAGTTGTGACCTGGAAAATGTTTTTCTGGGGAATATTTTGCAAATACGAAACCTGGAAGTTTTGAAACAGATTGTTGGATATCACCTCCGGAATAAAACATCTCCTGAAATAGAACCTCCTGAAAACGATACTACTGGTTGGTTGTTTTGTCTCAACTTTTTGGTGTTTAGTATAATTTTTTAAAGAAACATTTGTGTTGTACATTCCATCACATATTGTATGGATAAGAAATTCCAGGTTTAACTGATGATGGACCGCAATCTGTTGATTATGTTGTTTCTTCTTGGATCTGATGAGGTTCTAATTGAAAAGGTTCTATTTGAGGATGTTGTAGATCCTCTTGACTCTTACTATAACTTCTAAGTTCATCTAAAATATTATCTAACTCAACAAAGAATTTTTGTGAATTTGACTTTGGAATAGATTGAGGAATTGAACATTGAAAAATTTTATTTGATATTAAAGATTGTGGAATAGATTGAGATGGAGAAATCTTTTTAATAAAATGTATTTTTCTATTTTCTTTCATTTTTGTTGATGACATTATTTGTGTTAATGAATCTCTGGTTCTAAAAGGAGGAGGAACATATGGTAAATATTTTTCTTTATTCGAAAGATATTTCTTTAATGTAGATGTGGGTTTTTCAATCTCGATTTTTTTTATTTTTCTGTTCTAGATTAGCTTGTTTAATTACTTCATCCATCTCAGCTCTTAATAAATTAAATTCTTCCATTTCCTTGATTGTAATAACTACATTTTTCAAAGAATATAAACAGTTTATTTTTATACTCTGTTATAATTTTACATAACTTTCTATAGAATAATTTTTTCTTTGATGTTTAACCAATTACAATTTCTTCAAATATTGCTGTTTTGACAGCTCCGAAGCCGCTTAAAACTCCTGCAATTGTGGCGGCTAAAGCTGGTGCTATTAATTCTCCTGTTCCGATTGTTATTCCGATTACAGATGTTGTTACAACTAAACTAATTCCTTTTATTTTTATTGCTGTTTCAGCTACACCCCAACGCCTTTGTATTTTTTATAATGGAGGAGTAGTTTCTTTAATTCTTTATCTCTCTCAGTTTTAAAATCACTGAGAGATATCTTCCTCATGGGATAGATGTCTTCCATTTTTTAAAGATAAATATGAATAAAAAATTAGTTATCGACTTTGTAATACTTTTGGATGAATCATCTTACTTGTTCTATTGCCGCTAAACTAAGGGTGTAGTCAACTCATATCAACTCTCGAACAATCAGAAGCCATAACAAGTGTCACAGACCTCGTCCTTTCCTACTACTAATCTATGTACTTGAAAGAGGATGAATGTACTACTGCTTTCCTAAAATTGGAAACGATCGTTGTTAATACCATCGAAATTAGTGAAATAAATTTCGAAGATAATCTCAGTACTAAACTTCCTTCAATACTTTCTTAAAGAATGCAGTAGAAAGCACCCTACATGTAATCATGAATCTTTTAAGAATGACGTAATTCATCTATTCACTGACAAATTTTGAAGATGGATTGATAGTCACGGAGGCTGGGTAAGTTATATATATTAATAATTTTAATATTCGAATCATGTCAAACAATATTTAAATCAATGCAATTTTCAGTTGGGATAATATTTATCAAATTCGTCACATTTATTTATTTCAGAATGATATAAAAATATAGTTTTCAAACGCATCTTTTACTGAGGGTGTAATGAAAATGAATCTTTTAATTTTGAGAGGAGCTGCTGTAGCTACGTTGGGGTTCTTTGCTCTGAGATAATCCAATGTTTCATCTACAAACCATTATTTGATATATCTACCATCCTGAGTCATATTTAACGCTTGTCTGCATACTATTATTGAAAATTTTCTAGATTAAAGGCTTTTATAATGCTAGTATTGTAATATTTTTATAATAAACTCATTGTACTTTTATAAAGAATTAATTTATTTCTTACTTTTAAGAAAAAGTCGGTAGTGGTAATTTTAAAAAATCAGAGTAATCTGACTTTAATATATAGACGGTTTTAAAAATAATTGAGCCAAATATAAAAAGGAAAAAAAAATGTTATGCTCACTCAGTTATAATATGAAATTTATTGTAGTCAATAATATATGATATATGTATAACATAAGTAAGAAAAATACAACATGTATGGAAAAATGTTCAACAGAATAAAATGTAAAAAGTTGGTATATATAGGGGATATGGCGAAAAATACAACATTGGGAAATTTTTTTGGAACATACTCGTTAATATAACTTATAAGAAATACAACATTTATAGATAAAAAGTCAAGTCATATTAAATGTATGCATTCGGAACGCAACTAAATCTGCCGAGTAGCGAACAGGAAGAGTCCGAATAGGAAATGGAGGACAAAGAAGAGAGTCAGGAAAAGCTAGCTGATAAAGATAATAACCAGGAAGAAGAATAAAATTCATAAGTGGGCTATGAAGAGAAAATGAAAAATCTTAAACGTGTAAAAAAACTTGCCTATTTCTCAACATCGATCATAGTCAAGCAGGTATTGAAAGAGCTGACTCCCTATATCTCGATCGATGCACTTCAGACTCTCAACTAGCATCAATATTTAAAAAGTATAAAAAACTGAGTGAGAAGGAGTCCACTGCAAACTCCAAGGTTTTAGTGCTGAGGGAGGCTATCAGATGGTCAATGTTTGGATTTCATGACCTAATTTGTGAAAAAGTGGGTGAAATAACGGAAGATAGTTATGAAGATAGTGATGAAGATGATGACAAAACTGATAATGAATCTATTGAAAGTGATGAAGATAAGTATAATTTTTTATTACTATACGTTTTTATGTTTCTCAATAAAGTCAATGTATTTTTATATTAAATGATTATTTTATTTCTTACTTTAAAGTTCTAGAAAGTATGGACAGTCTACTCAAAACAGGGAGATGAGATGAAATATTCTGTAATTCAGGGCAATCTTTTTAAATCATGTCAATATTCTCAATATCATGATAATCCTCTCTAAAAAACAGGGCAAGATTATCTAAATCATGGAAATTTTCTCTAAACCGGGCAATAATCTTAACGTGAGAGCAATATTTACAAAACCATGACAATCATGTGGCGGTTACCTACAATTGGATCCTATTTGAATCTTTTTAAGGGGGATTTTATAAATCTAACCATTGTATCATTTTTTATAAAATTTAAGGACTCGACGATAATGATAAAATGTTTTTAAATTTGATAAAATTCAATAAAATACAAATATTTTTATAAAATTCATAAAAATCTGATGAATATGAATAAAATAATAATTACACATATTTAGGTATTTTTAAGGATATTTATGGATTTTTGATGAATTTTTTATGGATTTTTAGCAATGATAAAATGGATTAAAATTCGCTAAAATTGGAATAAATAAAAAGATAAAATAATATAAGGAAAATTAATTGAAAGGGAGGAGAAAGCATTTACATAGCGAATATGGAAAAAATACATCATGCATTGAAAGGGTTTAACAAAAAAACATATAGCTGATGCTATAAATATATAAGAGAGAGAGAAATAGTCCAAACATTAGTGTCCGCATACATCTAATTACAAATGGCGAGATTTGCATTACTAAAGTATATGCCCGATGATTTCCTCTTATGGCTAAGGACAGTTAGGGTTGCAACCTTAGAGTCAGGTAGAGAATTGCAACTAGAATAATAATGATATATATATATATATAGAATAAATATGAAAAATACAAACATTTTCAACAAAATAAAATGTCAAAAGTTGGTATATGATGACAAATACAACAAAGATATTTTTATGGATTATTTGAAAACATTCACGTTAATATAACTTATAGGGAATACAACATTTATAGATAAATAGTCAATAAACATATCATTTATACAATTTCGATTATATAGAAATATAATTATTAGTAGTTTATATTAGTGTTATAAATCCCGTTATGAGGATATTATAGAGTTGGTAGTAGGGTCGACTAATATAAAAAGTATTTGGATGTATTTAATATTCTAACTTCACATTACAAATAAAACACTGTTAGGTTTTCTCTTGTGGGTATGGACAATCAATGTGCCAATTGTTGTCATTGTTACAGGCTGTCGGCTAGCGTGCCCGAGTGGGAATATATAAATGATAGCTAATTAATTAATTAATTAATAAGTCAATGTTTAGAATAGAATTTATTTATTAGTATTATTTCTTTATGACTTACACCGTTAACCCAATCAGTTAAGAAATCAATTTCGTCTCAATCGTCTCGGTTCCCCGTATATCTTTCTTTAACTAAAACCAACTTTAGCGTTGGGGCCACACAATCTTTTTCTGACTAATCATTCACTTCAAACCATAATCTAATTGAATATTTTCAAATTCTAAAATTTATCCTTTTCGAAAATCTAATCAAAAGCCATTACAACAATCTCTAGATATTTTTGGTTCTTTCCTCTCCAAAACTTATCGATATCTATAACCACCTAAATTCGTAGATATATTAACATTCAATCTCACATAACGGCCTCCAAAATTTCTAAAATTTCCACAATGACCACACAGGCCAAGCCGTTTCGTTCATTGTGGATAACTTTTGTCGTAGTTGTTCATTGCAATTTATTACACATATCACTCCTTTATTATTGATTAATAGTCTCGGGTATTGCAGAGGTGAAGTAGTACCATAAATTTAGAGAATATCATAATAGCCTCGATCAAAGTTTCTCAGCTTCATAATTGCATAGGTTTCATTCAATAGCGTTTTCAATGGCTGATTAAGTGTTTGTGAGTGATATAGTAAATTATTATTACTCACTGTAAATGCTGAATCGATCAATCCTGTGGTGTTTTCATTCTCATTTATTATGGCAGTTGTTGAAGAAGTATTCAAAGGTAATAATAGTGTTCTGCTTTGAGTGTATAAAGGTGTTACTCTGCTGTAGACATCTTTTAATAAAAAAGTGGTTGGATCAGGTAGTTTTTAATTTAGCTCGTCTTCTAGGAAGTACGTGGCTGGTGTAATTGATTTTAGGTTAAACCTTTTGCTTGGAATGCATGGTTTCATATTATTATGAGTACTACAGCCGCACTTTTGCAAATACTCTTGCCTCATTGTAGGGATACTTTTGAAAGCAACGTTTTTATCGGTGAAATAAGTATTATCTTCTTGACCTTTCGTTATTTGTTTCCTTTAGCGAGCTCCAGTTACCTCCACCCACTCCTCATTAAGCCTCCTTGAGATAGGTGTTAATGTGATAATATCTATCCGGAGTGTGCGTGATAAGATAAATCGCCAAATAACTTAACGTCCTCATGAGGACCATTTCTTCACAGTACAACCAACAAGGTTTCTTATTATATTATTATAACCATAGATGATGATTGCCCGACCAATTTCATTTTCACTCGACCTATAGGACTCATCCACTACAATTAGAGTATGGTTAAAACTATCTGCAAATGATTTCCACATAGCTGCATCAGATGTACACCAACTTAGGGGTGAGAAGGGATAGATTTAAGGAATCCATTTTATTGTAGGTTCAGATATTCCATGGTTGGTATTCTGCCGTCATGACAGGGTACAATTATCTCCACTCTTGAGAGGCCACGTGAGGAAGATTCATCCCGAGAATTAATAAATTTCTCAGAGTTATTTACCCAATCAAACCAACGATTTCCCAGATTTTCTCTAATTTTGCAGGATTGCAACATCTGTGGGAATTTGAGGTAAATCTTCTAATGATTGCTTAAAATGGAATCTTTGGAAATAACTATACTTCTTAGATGATGCACAGTAGTAGAAAGATTTGCTTGGTAGTCCAACGGCTTCGGCTTTGACTCTGAGTAGTTTACTTACCATAGAAATATAGATATTTTCACCATTCTTCACTTCCTCTGGAGATAAATACATTTTTTAATCATTACCTAGTCAATAAAATAGTCACTGACTGGGATAAAACCGCAACTATCTCTTTCTCCATACTGATTGAAGTTGACTTTTACTATTTCATTGAGTGAATTATAACCAGCTATAGCCTTAAGCTGGTTTATGCGTTTCTTTCCTGTTGTGAGATGAGAAACTGGAACCTGATGAGAACGCAGCATTTCTAAAAATAGAAGAAAACTATAATTAAATATACAATGTACTGAAATAAAATTTAATATAAAACTGCTTACTTGTAAAAGTGTTTATTCAATGAAAATGCTGTAATTTAAATGTAGAAATATAATTTACTGAGTAAGAATGAATATTGTTTATAGACCTGTCCAAGAAACGTAAATAACTTACAGTTTAGGTCTGCGGTGGGGAAAAAGACACCTTATCCTAGCGTAGTAAAATATATTATGAAGAATTTGGTCTGTAGAGGAGAAGAGACAGCCATTTTGTAGCTTAGCAAAATAAAATTTTGAGCAATTTGCTTTACTGATTACCTTATGTATACATTTCTAATCGATATAATGCTGTAGTAATACTGGACGTTGATTGGATGACTTTAACGCATAGGAGGTTTTTTCTTTATCTTATAAAACTTCTTCCTACTAATAATGGATGACTCCCTTAGAAAATTTTGAAATTTCATGCATATTCTCTGCTTAATCAAATCTTTCCCGCAACGAAGAAGGACTTTAACATGTAGGAGGTTTTTTAGAATATATAGATGACTCAAATAGGAAAAGCATCATATTTTATGCTCACTCAAAATATTAATTTTTTGATTTTAATGCGTGGGAGTATGGTCAAATACCGTGTACAACTACACTTTGCCAATTTAAATCACCCGAGAATTAAAAAATATTTATATTCAATTCTTGGGAATTGTCGTGATTAGGGCGTGGGTTGAGGAGGAGGGGTGCGTGGGAGGGAGGGGTTGCAATTAATACATGGCACGCAGTCAAATATCATGAAAGAATACGCCAAGTGCATTTATATTAAGCCCTATTTGTTTAAATAGTTATAATTCATATATTTAAAAATACTACTATATAATATAAAAGTAACCTTTTCCTATAAAATTAGAAAATAAAAGATAGTTTTAATTAAGTTAATAAAAGTCAAATCGAATTCTCCATATGCTATTTAGATCTATTAGTCATTAAAATTATTGAAATCCGTTACTGTATTGTTAAATATTAATGGGTAAAATTTATTGGTAAAAATACGTGTACGTCATGTATTGATGACAATATTTAAGGTATTAATGTTGATATTTAATCAGGTTTTTAATAGCATAATTGAATTCTCAACATGCGAAATAGTATTATTAGCCATTGAAATTAATGAAATCGGTTACTGTCTTGCTAAAAATCAAAGTATTGGTAAAAATGTAAGTGTACGTTAGGTATCGATGACTATATTTAATCAACTTTTTTATAGTATAATCGAATTCTCCATACACAAAAAAGTACTAATAGTCAATAAAATTATTGAAATTGGTTACTGTCTTGAAGAAAATCAAACATTAGTAAAAATCAATAAGTTCTAATCAGGTATCGATGACTATATTTAATCAACTTTAAAATACTATAATCGAATTCTCCATATACAATATAGTACTATTAGCCATTAAAATTATTGAAATCGGTTACTGTCTTGGTAAAAATCAGTGAATTGTTAAACATTAAGGCAAATAATTTGAAAGACCTTTTTTAAGCTGTCTTTCAGATTGTTTAGGGCTTTATTAAAAATTTCCAAAAATTTCCAAAAAATTTTTTTTTAATTAATTTAAATTTTATTTTAATAATATAATTGAAACATTTTTTTTAAAAATTTTTTCAAAAGTCATGTGATATCAAAATATTAACTCTAAATTAACTGGACATCTAATGGATAAAAATGTAACTAGCAAAGTTGCGGAAAAAATGTAACTAACAAAGGTTCTGACAAGGTTCAATGAGTATACTGATCAATAGCTGAAATGGAACTCTACATACATTCGTCTCCATGGTTTAAGCTCTTGCGCCCGCCATTAATAGAGTATATAAGCCACATCCACAGGCTCATCCCATGCAAGGCGATATCATAAATTATACTTAATTAAAGTATATGGTAAGCATGTTAAGATTATATTATTAGAACTTTTCAATGCCATACTCTGTTTCATTAATCAACTAGTTAAAATATTGAAAAAATATATGCAATAAAAAAAAAAAAAATATCCAAAAAATAGATCTAAATAAAATAAATTTTAATTTAAAAAAAATATTGTTTTGGTCAATTTTATGTTATAACAAGTTTTTTTAAAAGATGAAATTTTGAAAATTTTTAATAATATTTAGAATGTAATTTTTTTAAATTTAAATTTTTGAAATTTTGAATTTTTAAATTTAAAATTTAAAATTTAAAAATTGGAAATTTTGTTTTCAAAATATAAATATTTAAATACCACACTTACTTTGAATAGATTATTGGATAACACACACAAATATTCAAATGTACATAAATTATTGACGTTTTGAAAATATGTCTTAGCACAGTGGAAAACTATAATGATGAAAGTCCATGGTCAACCCATGATTCACTAAATGTCTGTTCAAACGTAATGCGAAGGAAAAAATATAAAAGCTACTATGTAAATATCGAAATAATGCAAGAAGGGGAGAAAGTAATAGGAATCTAAAATAGCGGTGTTGTGTTCGAGATTATAATATTACGGTTTACAGTAAAGCTTAACTACTAAAAATCACGAAACTTAATCCCTAGCATGTAACTTATGAGTTACACTATTATAGAGCACAATTAATTACTTGAGACCAAAAACTGTCTCAATGCATTTTTTTGCAAAAATGAGAAGAACTCAGCGAATTAAAATTCTACACTACCGTCAAATTTAGAAATTTGTAAGCGTTTTGTATTTGAAATCATTAAATATTGAGAGCAACTGTTTCGTTCGAATGACCTCCTCTCGGATCAGATTCTATCAAGTCGGCCGTCGAAAGGGTTTTGAAACGATCATATTAACAAATTTTGAGGGCTTCCACCATCTGGAGAGAGATAAAAATAAGCGATTAATGGGGGACATACATCAATAGTGAACTCGAAGAGTGTGTCTGGACTCCCAACTGTGCTGCAACTATTGATTATCTCAATCTGTTTTACATGTTTTTTATAAATATATATTTCGTTTAAATATCCGTTCTGAATATAAGAAAAAAAGTAAGCATACAATTCCGTCGTTCTGTAAATATAATTAACATTTTGTCGGCCAAGTTTGCCTGTTCAATTAAACAATAATGAAAAAATAATACCTAGTAATAATATAATACTTTTTATATACACTTATTTGAATTTATAAAAATCAAAAATGATTGCTAATCCATTGAATATAGAATACAATTAAACAGAAACACAAACACAAATACCAATACGAATATGAATACGAATACGAATACGAATATTAATTAAATATTTCCACATATGTGGTTCGAAGATATATGGAGCAATTGGAAATATGTTGATTGTATCAGGGTCTCTTCCTGTGATTTTGAAGGAGGTGTTACAGAAAATTGTCTACCTATAACAAAAAAGAGTCTTAGTCACATATTAACCAATTTAATAGCTCAATTTATATTAAAAAATTGTACAAATTTAATTATGTTTCAAACATATATAATAATGATACAGCATTTTAAATGTTATATATATGTATCTTATGTGTTTAATTTAGTTAATTTATTACGGAATGTAAAAATTAAATATTTTAAATGTAAAATTTATGAATGAATTAATTAATTAGTCCTTTATTTTCACAATTTTAACTACTTTAATTATTTTTGTTTGTCTCGATTGCCTTTATATATTTATAGGTGATGTATTAGTTGTTATATTTTATCTAATATGGCGGAGTGTGTCAGAGAGGCACAAAATATAATAACATGGAATTAATTCAAAAGTTTAAATTATCAAATATAATATTACAAAATTGTCCAACCTATATTTTGTTTTAATAATAAATATTGACTAGACTGAAATTCATAAAACAATTTGACCTAACTTAACCTTAAAAATGTTCATTTTTTCGCTTAATTATTTTCGTTTTAAGATTGCATAACTTAAAAAATTATGCGTATTTATTTTGTTCTTAATGAATTTATCTCTTTTGTTTGTCGATACTTTAAATAACATTTTATATTTTTTACTAAATGTATATGTTTGAATGAATGATGATGTTAATGCATTTCATTATTTTTTGCCTATTTAAGTAGAGAGGATTTTAGCAGATTCTAATATTTATGGTATTAAAAGGTAAACGTACTCAAATTTGTATCTGAATAAAACGACAAGTAACTATTCTCCATTTATTACTCCATAAATCCTTTTATGAAAATATTAAAATAAACAAAGTATGATGTTGATGAATTTTTTTTATTAGTATCGATATTCTACGTCATCCATTCCTTTATATCGTATAAAATTTTATGAAAGTAATTATCTCTACTGTTATGAAAAAGCGACTAAAAATATCTTTTACAAACAAATTTAAATTCTATTTAACAAATCGATTGTAAAATATTGATTTATTGCGTCTAACAATCACCCCATTGAGAATAATTTGCATACAACAAACAGTGACATTTATTGAATTGTTTTGCAAAGACATTTCTTTTAGAACATAAATAAATGTTATAATTATATATATTCGTCAGTTCATAGAATTTTAATGTCATTATATATTTACAATTAAGCATGTTGTATCTATAACTCCAATCTATATAAACTATACACACTTTTTCTTTATATTGGAACAGTGCATACTTTAAATTTTGTTATGTCCTATGATTTCCAATTATCAAAAGAAATCAAATTTAACCAATAGGGCAATGAAAACTTTAAATGACATGAATAACAAGTTTTCTTTTCTTTTTGGTAAACATTGATATATTTTAAGAAAAATTAAATTCATTTAATTATAGTAGTAGGTACCTCTGGACCAAAAATGATATTTCGTTCGAACAAAGCAACCTTTCCAGTTAAATTATGGACGAATGTGAATCCAGTATCATGATATATGAGGAGGTGTGTGAGTTGTTTTTTTAATTCCGATTTCTTGTGAGGTCTGTTACGATCGTTTCCTTGACATACTCTCTCTCTCTCCCATTTATTTTTGGTTTACGTGTACGATTTATTTGACCGCTATACTTTTTTAATTCCTATCTTTCTGTTTATATCATCATATTTATTCACAGTAACGATTGTATTTAACTATTTAAAACTTTATTAAGCATTTTTATTAAAACAAAAATACTAAATTTCATATTTGGAGTATTCAAGTTGAAATTTTTTTTAAAAATTTAATTTAATTCAATTATAAATATTTCTGACATTTTTTCAAGTATATATTGCACATATTTGGACATAAATTTAATTAAAGTATATAACGCATGCGCATGGTAAGATTAAATTAGAAATTTGCATTCATAATCTATGTCCGTCGGCGTTTGGAGCAGCATACCGGATCCGACAATATATAGATAAAGACACTGCCAAACTCATAATAAATGCATTCGTCATATCCAAAATAGATTATTGCAACGCAATATTGTCTTCAGTTACATCATATCGGCTTAAATTGCTCCAATAAGGTTCGTATGTTCCCCACAGGGAAGATCCCCACACTTCTCAAGCAATTCGAGATCTGCATTGGCTACCGGTCGCAAAACGCGTTGACTTCAAAGTTGTCTGCATTATACACAAATGCGTTCATGATAATGCTCCTATGTACCTTAAGGAGCTCCATCTTCATCGTCATTGACACAAATTCATCTAAGATCGCAGACTAGCATTATTCTCCACCAACCAAAATAGTAGGAGATAGGGACATCAATATCAACAAAAGACACTTTGTTCTACCTGTCAATCAACTTTTGAAATTTTTATCTTGCCTTTTATCCGGCCACGGGAAACCCTCCTCCTCCCCCCCCCCCTACTCCGGTAAAACAGCTCTCTAGTTAAATTATTCCCGCATCTTTGCTAATAAATTTTTGCGCACCTTTAAATGTTTAATTTTGTCTGCACCTTTACTAGATAAATTGTTATCTAATAGGAGTCCAGTTAATTCAAGTTAAAATAAATCCGTGGGATTAATGCTGCTGGATTATCGTCCGCGGTATTTGGTTCCTATGCCAAATGAAATCGGAATTAACCGATTAAAGCAAGGGAAAGGCCTTAATTATCACTTTTAAATAAATGAGCACCAACATTTCCACGGTTCTAAAAATAGGCATAACAGCATATAGCTAATCGACGCGTATTGGCTGCACTTTCAGTTAGTGATATATTTGCTAGTCTCCCCAATCCTTGTCATATCATTGCCATCTTATTGCCATCTGTTTCCCTTCTCCACCATACATAGTGACACGTGTTTCCCCTTCTCCATAATACATAGTGACGCGTGTTTCCCCTTCTCCATAATACATAGTGACACGTGTTTCCCCTTCTCCATAATACATAGTGACACGTGTTTCCTCTCTACCTTATAATACGTATGAAAGATTGTTCGGAAATTGAAAATTTTACCCGCTTTATTTAAACTTTAGTGACACGTGTTTCTCCTCTACCCCACAATACGTATGAAAGATTACCCGGGAATTGAACATTTTTCCCGCTTAATTCAAATATATATTGTCTAGTTAAATGCTATGTGGCAAGTACTTGATTACTTTTATTTCGGCTATACGGCATCTAATTTTAATAATTTTTTGGAATGATTATTACTATATCGCATATGGAGAATTCGATTGTTCAATGAAAAACATGATTAATTAATGTTATCGATACCTGATTGGCAGTTAGTCATTTTTACCAATAATTGGATTTTTATCACAACAGAAAGGTATTTCAATAATTGTAATGGCTATTAATACTATATCGCATATTGAGAATTTGATTGTACTAAATTAAATTTAATTAAACGAAATTTTAACCATGATTTTTTACCATATATCACAAACTAGTTCCTACTCCACCCACGCATATGCATACACATCTCATCCACGTGGAATTTTCCGAAGATTAAAACATTTTATGAACAAACGACAGTTTGGACCATACTTCCAAGCATTGCAACCAATTATCCAAGCAATTATCACAAAGTCAAAAACCAAAAAATGGCTCTAGCAGCTCCAGTAAATATTGAGTCTCATGAGTCATTTCCTTTATATGTTAAATTACTATGCAGCTTTAGTAGTTAAATTTCTCTGCAATTTTACTAATTAAATTTCTCTGCAATTTTACTAGTTAAATTTCTCTGCAATTTTACTAGTTAAATTATGTTCAATTAGAATTGAGTATCATGTTAAATAAGGAAACGTATAAGTTTTTGATTTTATTCTAACTTCCTACAAGGTCTCTAACAGTTGTCTCTGGGTCAGTATACTCTTCTACTTCCTCTACGTAATTTTATTTTACTACGCTATGAAACGGTCGTCTCTTCCCCTTCGCAGATTTAAAACTATAGATATTTTACGACTTTTTGTAAAAGTCTATAATATGAATCGTCCTTATGTAGTAAATTATATATATATATATTTCAGTTTGAAAGCGAAGTAAAGAAACATCCTCACATGATAATATGACAGCAGTTCCTATTCGTTGCAAGTAATTTGTAACTCTTCAAAATTTTTCTACAAACAAAATTCTTCTTTACAAAGTAACATATATTTTTATACTTTTCATTTCAGTTTGGAAGCGAAGTAAAGAAGTTTCATCACATTACAATAAGGCTTATTATCCACCTTAATCCACTATAATCTTCTTTATTCATTTATTTTACTATTTTTTTTCCCTGACACTAAATATTTACATTCTACTTAATAAAATATATAATAATAATGAAAACATAAAAATTTTTAAAACAATATTTATTGAAAGAGAGAGAAAAGCATTTATAAAAAATAAAAAAAAAAATTTTTAGACAAAAAAATTCATCAAAAGGTCCACATGTAATACAATATACTGATACAACAATTATAGATAAATGGTATAGTCAAACTAAATTATACATATCATTTATATCATTTAGATTATACTCTATGCAATTCATTTATATAGAAATTAGTGTTATAAGTTCTACGATGTGGATAGTATAGAATTGGTAATAGTGTTACATCGCTGTTAAAGACACCGCTAGGTTTTCTTTTATGGCTATCAACCACCAATGTACCAATTTTTTCCATTGTTATAAGCCAAACGGTTTTCTCCATCGTTGATAATTGCTGGCGTAATTATTTGTTACAATATATGACGCATGGCACTTCTTGAAGATTGATTAAGAGTCTCGGGTATTGGAGAGGGGTTGTAGTGCATAAATGAATAGAATATCGTAATTGATTAGCTCAAGTTTCCTTAGTTTTACAATTTTATAGTTTTCAATTGATAACATATTTTAATGACTGAGCAAGTGTTTGTGAGTGAGATAATATTAAATCAATCATTTCTACAGTGTTCTCATTTTTCATGACAATTGGTGAGAGAGTATTCAAAGGTAATAGTAATGGTCTGCTTTGAGTATATAAAGGTGTTACTCTGTCATAATCATCTTTGCGTAAACATGATTTTGGGTCAGGTAGATTTAAATCGAGCTCGTCTTCGAGGTTGACCGTGGCTGGTGTGATTGATTTCAGGTTAAATTTTCTGCTTCGAATGCATGGTTTTATATTATAATGAGTACTAAAGCCACAAATTTCTAATTACTCTTGACTCATTTTAAGGACATATTTGAAAGCACCGCTTTTATCGGTGAAATAAATAATATCGTTTTGACCTTTTAGCATGTGTTTCCTATAACGAGCTCCAGTTACCTTCACCCACTCATCATTAAGTTTTCTCGAGATATTTGATAATGTAATAATATCTATCGGGAGTGTGCATGATAAGGTAAATCGCGCCATAACTTGCCGTCCGCGTGTGGACCAGTAATTCACAGTAAATTCAACAATGTTTCTTGTAATGCTATTATAACCATAGATAATGATTGTCAAACCCATTTCGCTCTCACTCGATTTATAGGACTCATCAACCACAATCAAAGTATGATTAAAACTGTCCGAAAATGATTTTCACATAGCTGCATGAGATGTACACCAATTTTGTGAGAAAAGATAGAATTATGGAATCTATCAAATTAAAATTTCAGAAATTTCATGGTTGGTATTGTTCTACCATGGTAGGGTACACTTATCTCCACTCTTCAAAGGCCGTGTGAAGATGATTCAACCCGAGAAATAATAAATTTCTCAGAGTTTCGCACCCAATCAAACAAACGATTTCCCAGATTTTCTTTAACTTTGCAGGATTGCAACATGTGGTAATTTTAGGTATGCCTGATTGCCTGAAATAAAGGTCTTTGCATATCAGACACGTATTTTCGCTAGACTTACGCTTTTCGGATTCTACATAGGTATGCACTTTGGAAAATTCTACGTGAAGTTTTTTTGATTCTATGCATTATTCTATTAGTTCGTCAAGTTGGAACAATCCAAAATAATCTCGTGTTATATCGATTTCATAAACTTAATATACAGCGCTTTTTATACATTCTGGTAATGATAATATAGTATCGGTATTCTCATCTGGACATGAAAATATCTATGTTTGTGTATTTTTTCTAGATGATGCACAGCAGTAGATTGATGCTTTGTTTGATAATCCAGCAGCGTTAGCTTTGGCACTGAGTAGTTTAGTACTCATAGAGATATAGATATTCGCACCGTCCTTCATATCTTCTGGAGATGAACATTTTCTAAACATTACAACATCAATGAAATAGTTAATAACTGGAATAAAACCACAACTATCTTTGACTCCATACTTATTGAAGATGACATTTACTGTTTGATTGAGCGAATTATGTTTGGTTATAGCCTTTAATTGAGAAATACGAGTCATCCCAGTTTTGAGATGGGACACTGGAATCTGTTGAGTGCGCAGCATTTATAAAGATAAAATGAACAAAAATTCAATATACAATATAAGTTATTATGTATTTTTAATGTTACTTTTAATAGTGTATAGTCGATGAAAATGTCACAATTTAAATACATAAACATAATTTAATATTTAAGGAGGAATCTTGTTTATAGAAATGTCGAAGAGACGTAATTTCCTTTCAACGAGTAAGAAGTGCAACCTTATGGTCAGGTTATGAAGTATTTCGCTTTTAAACTGAAAAAATAATAATGAAAATAAAGTTCTGTATTAAGAAGATTTATGTTTATAAACTTTTAAAAGATTCGTAAAATACTTCCAGTTTTAAGTCTGTGGAGAAGAAGAGACAACCGTTTCGAAGCGTAGTAGAATAAATTATAAAATATATACATAGACCGACCAAGAAACAACCGTCAGTGAGCTCGCAAGAAGTTGGATTAAAATGAACAAGTTATACACCTCCTTATTTTGTATGATACTCAATTCTCATTCGCCAGAATATCACTAGTAATGATAAGCAAAAAATTAAACTAGTAAAGATGCGCAAAATTTTAACATGCGGAGTAATGAAATTTAAAAAATTTATGTGTTGTCAAGTTTTAAAATAAATTCAATGTATTAAATATTTTCTTACATTGGTTTTCTAAAATTAAGTAATGTTTTGATTTTATATTCAAATAAACTTAAGAGGAATAAACTTAATGCATAGGAAGAATTTTTATTGAAAATGTTTTTTTGTTTTTTTCAATAATGACATCTGCCTTATGCTATTATATTTGATTCTTATAATTAAAGCATGAAATTTCATGTTCCTTTTCTAAGTTTATTATTGATGAAAAGAAATCCTTTAAAATTATATAAATACATATAATGGTTCAATTTATAAACTCCTCCTCATAAAATGTTCCAATTATATTCATTACTTTCACACAACATGAAATTTCAAGCTACTCCTGACTCAAACCTATGTCAATATATTCGATTAGTGAATTTCATTATAAAGGCATCAGTATATCGATTAGATATGGAATATATATATACATATATAAGGTAGAAAGTATTAAAAATATAGCAAAATACTGAACCCTAGTCTAGAATCGCTTTTAATGGATAACGCATTCCAATACCATTCCAATAATTCCACGAATACGGTCAACCTCCGAAATTATTTTAGTAATCTTTTCTGAGTAATCAAAAGAATTGAGTAGAATAAGTGTTCATCATTTAACTATTAATAGATTTATAATATAAATGAAGATTAAATATGGTGGTGTTTTCTCTTATTCATTGCAATCTATGCACTTAAAAGAGGAGGATTGTACAACTGCTTTTCAAAAATTTGAAATTATCGTTACCAATATAATTAAAATTAGGACAATCAATTCGGGTTGGATAATCATAGTGCTTATCTTCCTTAAATATTTTCTCAGAGAATGCAATAGAAAGTATCCCACATGCAATCAAGAATCTCTTTAGAATGACGAACTTCATTTATTCACTGAAAATTTTGAAAGATGGATTGATAATCGTGGAGGATGGGTGAGTAAAATTTATGCTATTCTAATTAAATAAATTATAACATTGCAATTTTCATATGACAAATTGCTTATCCAATTCTTTATTTTCGTTTGTTTTTATTATTATTTTAGGTTGATATAATTCATAACGGATTCATAACTGAGGATATGATTAAAATGAATCTTTTTATATTTACTGGAGTTGCTATAGCCATTTTTACGTTTTTGACTCTAAGATAATTCATTGTTTCATCCATAAATCAATATGATTATATATTTACCATACTGATTCTTATTTATCGCTTGTACTATTATTATTAAGTTTTTAGATTAAATTAATGCTTTTATAATACCTGTATTGTATATTTAGAAAAATTTGCAATTTGAATGAAATAAATAAAAACAAGAATGTTTTATGAATATATATATATATTTTTCTTAAAATTAAATACAGATAGTTGCTTGAAATATTACATATATAAAATTATTTTACAATTGTATTTTTAATCATCACAGAGTGTCATATGGCCACAAGGTAATAAGAGATTATTTGCTTTTCGTTTATAACATACTTTACAACAACGTTTGGCAATCTGACGAATATTTTCATTATAAAAACGTTTACCATCATTAAACAGTGTAAGCGTTGACTGTTGATTTTCAGTTTGAATGATAGTTAGCTTATGAATTGTTACATCATTATGATCAAGAGTTCTAAGCGCAACATAGGATGAATTTGGTTCCAATTGTAGAAAATGACTTGCCGACGAATGTAACTCTTGATACATTCGTTTTATATAACATATTTTTGACTCACTCATGATTGCGTTAAATGCATCCTCGCAGTTTACTTTTTTCGTCACATAGTTCTGCAATATACAATAGAAAAATGTGAATATAATGAAATAAACGTTATATGTTTACTCGATGATAATTCTTAATAAGTTGAATATGAATAATATACTTACTATTGATGGCAATCAATGGTTTTTTTACATTGTTTTGAAATTTTTTAAAGTCGTGTATCTTTGTCATGTCCAAATCGATTAATAAAATCCAATATCAGGTTTTAACTTGAGCAAATGACTGATAATACCTTCAACTGGCCATGCACTGTATGCAAAAGAATAATGACTTCAAGTTTTGACATTTCTCCATTTTGAAAACGGTTGAGTTTCAAATAAGAACAGGCATGTTAATTAGTAAAGGTGTGCAGAAACTTAACATGTAAAGAAGATGATTAAAAAATTTCAGACTTTTTTAATGTCTATTTAATTCTTACTGTCATCGGAAAATCCCTAACGAATTGAATGCGTAGGTGGAATTTATCAAAATATTTAAATGGCTCACATGTAATACAATAAAATACATGGAATTCATTGCGTTCAATTATTCAAATTTAATTTCAACGCCAAAAATTGTTTAATTCATGGATAAATTTAATACATATGCAATATTTCAACCGATCTAATCTCTGGGATAAATTTTAGCTTGGTTTAACTGGACTCCTAATGGATAAGAATTTAACTCATAATGATGCGGATTAATTTGACATGTAAAAGTGCGGAGAGATTTAACTTGTAAAGGTAAAGAGATATTTAACTAAAAAAGATACGGATAAATTTAACTATTAATGGAAATGATTGATGAAAATTCATGGTTTTTCAATGCATAATTATTTCTTAATGTCATCGGAGGATCACTAATTAATGGAAAGTTCTTAAGCGTAGGAGGATTTTAACAGAATATTTTAATGACTCACATGGATAAAACATGACATGTCATGCTCAATCCAAGTTTTAACTAATTGTAAAATCAAATTCTTCACTACAATTTAGTAAAAAATTTTAAACTCATTGTGTTTAACTATACAAATTTGAAATAACCGCCAAATTTTTTTAATTCCTAAAGAAATTTAATAAGTATGCGATATTCCATCCGACTTAATCTCGGGGATAATTTTGACTTGAATTAACTGGACTAATATTGAAAAAGAATTTAACTCATTTAACTAGTAAAGGTATGAAAATTAATTTAAATGCCTGGAAGTATGGTCAAAACAGTCATTTACTCATAAAATGTTTTAATCTTCGAAAAATTTCCCGTTAATGAGATGTGTATGCATATGTGTGGGTTGAGTAGGAACTAATTTTTGATATATGGTAAAAGAACATGTTTTATATTTTGTTTAATTGATGTAGATAATAGTAAAATCAAATTCTCCATATGAGATATAGTATAAATAGCCATTAAAATTATTGATATACCGTCAAAAAATAAAAATCAAAGTATTGGTAAAACTCAATAACTGCTAATCAGGTATCGATAAGAATAATTAATGAAGTTTTTAATTGAAAAATAGATTTTTTATATGCGATTAAGTATTAATAGACTTTAGAATTATTAAAATATCTTACTGACTTGATGAAAATCAAAGTATTGGTAAAAATCAATAAGTACCAATTAGGCATCGATAAGAACAATTAGTGAAGTTTTTAATTGAAAAATCGAATTTTCCATATTCGTTAAAGTACTACTCATCCTAAAAATTATTAAAATCCGATACGTATAGCTGAAATAAAAGTAATCAATTACTGCACACATAGCATTTAACTACACTATAGAAATTTGAATTAAGCGGGAAAAATTTCCAATTCCTGGCTAATTTTTCATACGTATTGTTTTTAATGGTAAAATCGTTATATTCACTACATTTAGTAACATTCTTAGGGAAACACGTGTCACTAGTATTTGAATTAAGCGGGAAAAATTGTTCAATTCTCAGGCAATCTTTCATACATATTGTAAGAAAGAGGTAAAACTCGTGTCACTATGTAATATGGAGAAGGGGAAACACGTGTCACTATGTATGGTGGAGAAGGGAAACAGATGGCATTAGATGGCAATGAGACAGGCAAAAATAAAGTGTAAGTATGGATTTGGGAGACGAGAAAATATATAACTAACTGAAAGTTCAGCCAATAGGCGTCGATTAGCCAGATGCTGTTATGCCTATTTTTAGATCCGCGAAATTTTGGTGCTCAATTATATCAAAGTTATAATAAAGGCCTTTCCATTGCTTTAATAGTTTAAATCCGATTAAATTTTGCATAGAAACCAAATACAACGGACAATAATCCAAAAGCAAAAATCATACTAGTTAAATTTAACTTGAATTAACTAGACTCTTATTGGATAAAAATTTAAATAGTAATGGTGCTGTAAAAATTGAACATATAAAGGTGCTCAGGAATTTAACTAGCATAGGTGCGGGAATAATTTAACTAGCATAAGTGCGGAGAGCGGTTTTATTGGAGTAAAGGGGGAGGGTGATTGTTCTTGCGGCCAATCAGAATTCAGAAAAAAAAAATTTTCGACCAATTAAAAGACAGGAAAAAATTTCAAAAAATTATTGATAAGTAGAACATAGGGTTCTTTGTTGATATATATGTCACTATCTTCGACTACTAACCAAATACTTAAATCAAAGCAGACAATGGTGTCTTTTCTGTAGGAGGCCCACTTGTGTGGAATAAATTACTTTTTGAAATTAAAAATAAAAATGATTTTGCCTCTTCAAAACCAAACTTAAAACTTTTCTTTTCAATTCCTTATTTCTTTGACATTTATTCTGTTATCTATGTTCAATTTACTTTTCCTTTTGTGTGTATTTTGTTTTATTCAAGCACTCTGAAAGCTATATGTAGATTTTGTGCCTGAATATTGTAGTATTATTATTATTATCATTTTGTATATTTATTTACAAGTCATTTTAAACATTTACATTAATCAATCATATCAGGGCACAGAAGTCGCCAAATTTCCCATAGTTTTAAATACTTATATGTAATATTTTTCGCAGTAATTAAAAAAAATGTGTTATCTTCCAGGAGCCATGCTTAAATTTCTAATAGTTGAAAAAATAGAGATATATTATCGCAGAATCATAATTATAACCCAGAAGCCATGCACAAAGTTTTCGTAGTATAAAATACTTGCAATATATATTTTATTTTTTATTTTTAAGTTATGAGCTTTTCTACTAAAAAAGCAGTCAGTTGAGCTTAATTCGTGCAATAGTCATTGGAGACTCACATTTCTTTGCGATCTGAGATAACTCCTCCCTCTAGGCCGAATAAGAGTTCAAATGCCTGCTCAAAGGAAGTCGACACTTTCAACTCAACCCTGTTCTAATCCCGACCTGTCAACGTTTTTAATGGATGAATCCAAGCTTCTCATATAGAGGAGTTTCAGTACGTCAGAACGTGTCCATCTTCTTCAACCGCTGAAATCCCAACGGCACTATCCAACTCTACAGAAAGGCCTCTAGACCTCATAGTGCAACTATCCTGCTCAACTGGAGCCTACACTGACTTATCGCGGCGATCTGCACCGTCAGTTGTCACAGCCTCCATATTACGTAACCATGAATAGTTGGACTGATAGAGATGATCAGAGGCCTGCTGGATACTACTACTGCGGCATCGCAACTATCTGCACAACCAGTTACAGCTTCATCTCAAAGAGATTACTTTGACTGGAATGAATTTATCTTTGACAATCCATCAGATTCTGACCGGTTGACACTCGCATCCAACCTCTTCAGTTTCTCTCATCTATCCAAGAGGCAGCTGGACAGTATCAACTCTTTTTAGCAGGTGCACCGAGTGAAAAGTCCAACCTTTTATTGCCCTAAAGATCCTCCAGAACGATTCCAATACTGAAGATATTATTCGCTCTGAGGGACAAATTGTTCACTCTCTACTATGTTTGTATCTAGTGAGACGTTTTTTGACGATGTAATCGCCGGAAATGACACGTGTGGAGAACGTGAAAAGCGGTTCGACATGAGGATCACCCGCTTCCACAGAATACTTCATCGTCTCGGTCGTGGAGCTGTAGAACTCCAAGGCTCAAAGAGAAGAAGACTGTTATCAAGATCAAACTAGACCTAGACAACTGATTCATGTGTGCAGTATTCTCAGTGCTACATTATACAGATGTCGAGTGCTATCGGTTACGCGCTATTTTCTCTGATCAGTGCAGCGGTGAACTCAACTTAACCGGTTTAAAATTTCCCATCACTGCTGCCGATATATCGCGTTTTGAAAAGTTAAACGCTGTCATTTTCATTATCCTGTTGAAGTGGAGCGATGAGAATGAGGACCATCCCCTAGGCATGCTGCGTGCCTGTGGCTATTCCCGACACATTGTCTACGATCATGAATTTTGACTTGTCAACATCTTGACAATCGCTCGGAAAAAGGGAGTAAAGTCCCACTATGTAGGCATCACCAACCTCAATCGTCTTCTCAGTACACGGAATGATAGTATTCAGACACAGAAAGGACAAAAACACTGCAAGCGTTTTCTCCAATATTTTTGTCCAAGGGTTTATATATGCATAAAAATTGAGGATACTGTTATACGTCCAGTCGGAGACACTGGTACCATCATCGAAGAAGACACATCCTGTTTTTGAGAAGTATCAAGCCATACAGCGCCTTCTCTACGTCATCTACACTGATATTAAATGTCTTCTACAGAAGGACGGGAAGAATGTGAAACATAAAGCAGCTTCTACATCCTAGGACGAGGATGTCACCCTTTTGCAGCGAAAGAAAGCCAGCGTACCAGATAAATCCTGGTGTCAAATCCAAGAGCGAAGACATCACCACTTGGCATCAAGAGCCAAAAGCTCAGATATTCGTAACCACCAACACAGCCACCATCCACCATCAGCGAAGCACTCGGATATTTCTATGGGGAGGGAGTGATCCCAGCCCAATCCTGGGGTCTTCGATGTCAATCCCGGTCCCAACTGTAGAGCCTGTCAGAACACCATCAGAAGCTACTCGTCACCTCTGAAATGAAGTTGTAATGCCCTCTGTCACCCTCAAGAAAAATGTAACAAGCTGTCAATAGCGAAACAGCAAAACATCATCTGTAAATGCAATATCTGCAACGGCAATACCGATTCTAAACAGCCTGAAAATCAAATCATGCTCGCAGGCATACCGATTTTCGTCAAATCCAAAGAGCAACCGGAAGTCACCAACATGTACAAAACCCCTATCCAACTCTGTCTACCCTGTAACACTTGCAACAAAACATTTTAAAAGTCCTGAGCGAAGTTACCCTGGAAAGAGCTGGAACATCTGATTAACAAAAATGGTTGGAAATGCCAAAAATGCTCAGCGAAGACCTCTTAACATCATCTGCAACGCATCACCTACCACCAAACCATCGGATAAAAAAGCCAACTACGTCAGAAGAGGATCTCTTTATATCATGCAAAGGAACGCCAACAAGATTAGAACAAAAATCTGCAAACGTAAAGAGATACAAAAAGATACAAAGATACACAAAGTCGACGTTTGCGTTATTCAAGAAGCCTAATTGAACGCAACACACAAGACCACGCAGATCCTCGGATACACCAAAGTCAGAAAGTATAAGGCTCCCGACAACACTGTGCATATCTTCAAGGGATGTCTTATCAACCTCATCAAAAAAGATATAGCGTTCAACAAGATTGATTTCTTTGACAACACTCTCGGATCTGCTTTCGAAGTGCAAGTCATCAGCATTCGTAGGAAACAGTGAGAAGCTTTTCGCATCATCAACGTCTACTGATGAATCTAGAATTAGTGGATTTTACCCTGGACTCTCACCCATCATCAACAACCTCTGCATCATACTAGGCGACATGAATGACTATTTTTAGACTCTAGATTTGGCAGCGACGACATGGGTGTTATTCTCAAAGGTTGGATGGCGTCCTCAGGGTTTAGCTGTGCTAACAACGGAAACACCAGGTTCGTTAACAGTGGTACTGGCAATGACAGCTTCCCTGATCTCGCTTTCGTTTATAATGATTAGATTGATAATACTGACTGTTCCACTATTGACTCACTGGGCTCTGATCATTCTCCCATTATGAGCACCATCAAATTCAATCTAAGTGCACTCAAAGGCCCTACAACTCCAAGAAGAGTATGGAAATGAAAAATTGTAAACTGTCCCAAATAAACTAAACACCTTTGGCAGAGCTTTCTTCAAATAATTAAGAAATCAAAGCTTCTATCAAGAAAAGAAACCATATCATACAGTCACTACCTGATTCTAGAGAAGAATGGATAGCTGAGGTCCAATTGGTCAGAAACAAGATCAGCGAAAACAAAAAATAATAACTGGAGAGACTTCATTGATGAAGCCGACTGGAATACTTCCCACAACAAAGTTTGGAGAAAGATAAAGTCCCTGAGTGGCACTCCACCAAGCAATAACCCCAATGAGACACTCATTTATAAAGGAAAAGAGCACAATATCAGCACATTCCACATACTATTTAACTTTACCCGGTTTCTCATGGGATTCGGCCTTTAATATGACCGTCACTAAAATAAGTATATCAGTTTCTCTTTCTTATTAAAATTCTCACCATCTAATGTAAAATTTTATAATTCTTTTTAAATTGGATATCTCAAGGACGCAGATACATACTGCTTCGTAGAGAGCGACATTGCTGGTGGTATGAAAATTCTCAATACACATCACGTCTCTTCCAACACGCCTCGTATCCCGGACTCATACGATGAGGACAGCTTTGAGGTGAAACTGCTTTACGTAAACGCCAACTATATGTATGGCCACGCACTCTCTCAGAAGTTGCCCCAGTCCAATTTTGAATGGATTCCAGAGAATCATCTTCAGAATCTGGATAATCTAAACTTAGAATTGCTTAAAATTCCGTCTTTTACACTATAGAAAATACAATTTGAAAAAATTTACACAATCTTTGGATAAAAAAGTAGGCTATGAAAATAAAATTGTGCAATATTGAACTTTTGAAACGATGTTTAGAATACCCAATCTAGCCTACATGCCAAAAATCAGAACGATTAGGCGCTAAAATTTCTGAAAAAATTTAATTTTATATTTTTCATATATAAAATGGATATTTTTTTTATTTTGCTAATAACTTTTTTATTCTAAGTGATTGAGCGCTACTTTTTCAATATTCCTGACCACGACGAGTTTTTATATCCATAAATAAAAGAATATCCAAGATGGGTTAAATATTTTTAGGAAAAATGGAGTTTCAAAGTTTCCTTATATTTCTCTAAATATTTGAATAAAAGATAAGTGAGAGGGTGGAATCCACCGGAAAGAAGAACAAACTGGGGCTACAAGAAAGATAACTGGGAGAATTACAAAAAAATAAATTACCGAGGGCCTGAAAGAAGCAGCCAAAGACTTAACAACGAACTTACATACAGCCAAAAAAAGACACACAAAGATCATTATGAACGTAGCAAAAAGGAACATCCCTAAAAACTCATTAAAATCTTTCAAACACCGGTGGTCACCATAAGCTAAAAACGCTTCCAAGAAAAGACACAAAAAGTTTTAAATATGGCAAAAGCAAAAAGACAATGTCGCTAAAAAGAAAGACTACATAGATGTCAAAAAATAAGCAGAAGAAATCATCAACAAAGCCAAAATCGAATCATGGAGAGAATTCGCTGGTAAACTATCTCTCAAAGATGACGCCAAGAAGGTATGGAAAGTCTTTCACAGCCTCGAAAACAATGGCAACCAACCATAAAACGGGCACAGCATACAAGATAAAAACGGCAAGATAACTACTACCTACAGCGAAAAAGCTAAACACTATGCATCAGTTAGCAGATCAATACATGTCAAAGACAGGGAAAAAACAATCAATAAAGAAAATATCATAGCCATGAACTCACCCTGCGCAGACAATCGAAACTTTGCTCCTTTTTTACGAAAATCGAATTTGAAACGGCCATCAATAAGATGAAAGGAAAATCAGCCGGACCTGACATAATTATTCCCAGAAGAAGTAAAACTAGCTACTCTAGAATGTATCAACTTATCCTGGTCTCTAAAACAACTACCAACCAACTGGAGAAGAGCTAACATAATTGCCTTACCCAAATCAGGTAAACCAGCAGACAAGCCTGCCTCTTATAGACCTATTAGCCTCACTAACTGTATTTGTAAAATAGCAGAAAAAAAGATCCAAGGACGTGTTCAATACATTCTTGAAAACACACAAGTCCTAGCCGCAGAACAAGCAGGATTCCGTAAAGGAAGAAGTACTGAAGAACAATTAGTTAGAGTCACACAGGATATCATGGATAATTTTTAGACAAAACCTAGGATGCTCAGAATAGCAATGGTAACAGTGGAAATGACGGCTGCATACGAAAAAGTTAATAAAAAAGGGCTTATCAACAAAATGGCTAAACTGAAAATTTCCCCATGCCTCCTCAAATGGATCAATCAATTCCTCGTGGACAGGAGAGTCAAAGTACAAGGAATGGGAAAACATCCAAAGAAGTGAGCATGAAGGATGGCCTCCCACAGGGTAGCGTCCTTTGACGAAACTTAGAGTAACAGGAGTTAAAATCGCCCTGTATGCAGAAGACATTGTCATCTACAAAGCCGACAAAGACTACAAACAATCAGCCATCACACTTCAAAAAGGCACTAAATGTACTCCAGAAATGGTGCCACGACTGGAACATGGAAGTTAGCAGCGCCAAAACCATGGGTATCCTCTTTTTTACGGACCCAAGAGAAGTCAATGCTAAAGCCAAGCTTAACCCAAAAACAACAATGAAACCCTACCCCAAGTCTCATCAGTAAAATTCCTAGGAATTATTATGGACACACAACTCACGTTTAAAGAACACATATACTCCAAAAAGAAAAAACTCGGACAGATAATCAAATTAGCCAGAACCCTAGCAGGTATAACCTGGGGGATCCAAGAAGCAACTCTCCGACAACACTACACTAGCTTCATCAAACCAGTAGCCCTTTATGGAGCAGCTACCTACTACTCATTTGCAGCGAAATCCAACAGAGAAAAAATCCAAACAACTTTCAGATTTATGGCAAGGATTATTACTGGACGTACAGCAGACACTCCCACATATCCTCTACTCATTGAAGCCAATATCACTGATATCAAAACGAAAGCGAACGAAAATAGTGCTATCCTTAAATAAGGAATTACTAGAATACCATATGATATACCAGCCAAAACAACAGCCAACAGAAACACCAAAAGAAAACTCAAAGCTAGAGGGGTTAAAGACGAACAAGGAGTAACCCAATTTTGCCCTACCTATAGGGAATCAGCCAACAAAATCATCAACAAAATTGGACTCCAGAATCTCCCTCGAGAAGAAATAAACATCAGCAAAAATCCGGCTCCGTGGGATACACCTAACTCAGGATCCATCAAGTTCAATACAAATGCCGCGAAAGAATGTTAAAGAACAGATGAAGCGGCCAAGAGAAAAGAAGCAGCAATCCAGAACAACTTTATGGATAAGTTGGACAAACCTGACATCACCTACTATACAGATGGCTCAGCGGAAGAAGGGACCAGGAATGGATGTGGAGGTATTGTGAAAATCAAAAACAACGAGACCTTCAATAACACTGAATCTTGGAGTGTTCCAGCAGACACCTACACAAGCTCATTCCGAGCAGAAATGACAGCCTTATTAGCAGCTCTCGAGAACGCATATAACCAAAATTGCAATGAACAAAACATCTTAATTCTCACAGACTCCCTCTCATCTATTGCAAAACTCTCTAAAGGTCCGAATTGTCAAAACAATAAAACTGTCTGTAAAGTCTGGACTCTATTACACTGTCTCGTCTCTCGTAACAAAAACATAACCATCGCCTGGGATCCAGGACATGCTGATTTAGAAAGCAATGAAGCAGCAGATACAGCAGCCAACAATAATAGAAACCTCAACCAAACAAATTTTCCCACTGACCTTCCTACTTCAAAAGCTACTATCAAACATTTCTCCAAAATCAACTTTATAGAAAATTACTTGAAGAAAATCCCGAACAACCACAACCACAAAGCTGCCAAAGGTTCATAAATTAAAAGTAACCAGAACTGGATAAGAAGAGAGAACACCTGCATCCATCAATTAAGAGTAGATCATTGCCCTTTCCTCGGAGCTACTCTTTTTAGTGGGGAAAAGAAGGTACATACGGAGAATGTCCTGTATGCCAAGTCAAATAAAACTCCACCCACTACCTCCTCCAATGTCCCAGATACATAAAACATAGACTTAACGAATTAGGCCCATATCCCGATATCAGAGTTCTCCAGTTCGACCGTAACGCTGTGGTCCGATTCCTAAGAAAGACTGGACGTCACCTACGCCCCGATATAGACTAACTGGTCCAAAGCCGGAAGTAGAAGAAGAAGGATCTAATGTTGGATGTTTAAGGGAGGCATGTATAGAGCCATGTTGCATTTTAGGCATGTGGAGTCTTCTCTCTTTATGATGGCTCTATAGGTTACCAGTCCTATGTGATGACCTGTTCTAAGTTGGGCAATAATTGTTATGGCATTTTATTACTGTTTTTGGGAATCTTGTTCTGCTTGCTCGCATAAGAAATGGTTAAAAGAGGATTTATTTATTTTTTCATCTTTTGGGTAGCATAGATATTTCTGCTTTGGCTGCTTCACAGCTGATGGTTTTTTCCTTGCTGCTTTTGTTGTTGCATGCTGATTTGGTTAGTTTTTCAACTTTTTCGTTGCCTGGGAACCCCGAAAGTCCAGGGACCCATTGGAAGTTTATGTGGTATTTTTAAAAGTCTAAGTTGTTCTTGAGAATTGCTATGTCAGTGTTGTCGTGGTGGCGGTGGTGGTTCTGGTTGTGGCAGACGCGTCACTACTGGTCACCCAGCGCGAGAACTTTACCAATGACGTCTGATCATCCAAAAGAACCGACAGGGGCGGACGGTGCACCCAAAAATCCTGACTGTACGGTGGCAAGGAACTCCTGAAGCCAGTACTCCACAGTTTCCAGATCCTCTCTGCATTTCCTGCAGAACGGGCTGAACCCCGGTTCAATGATGGTCCGTAATACCGCAAGCTTGCAGAGCAAAAAGCAGGCAGTACACTGCAGTGGAATAGTGTTGGCTCGGATGGTTGCAAGACAGCGGGTGCACGTTGGTCACGGATGAGGATTTTAATAGAATACAAAGATTACTCACATGGAAAAGTGTCATATTTTCAATGGCAATTCGCTCATCAAATCGCCTATCCAGCAGTGATTGGCTAATTTCATTACCTCTTGCTCCTTCCCCACAAGGGTTTCCTATAAAGAAAACAACATTCTCATCTCCAGTCATTGCAAACTCACCATGGATGAAGTGAAGGTATCTGGATGGTTCCAACTCCTAGATATTTTATCAAACAAACTCTTGCGAGACAAGTCCAATCGCGATATTGATACTGTTCTACTTAAAGACATTATCATTAACAAGATGGTCAACTTCTGTATTATTGCTGTGAAATAGAGAAGGCGTTCAATACTCTCAAAAACTCTTGCATAAAATTGATGACTGTCTCTCGAGCGTGCGACTAATCGATAAAGAAATTGCATATAGTTTCATGATCTTTCTTAATACTATCAAAAATCTCTAATTTCTGGATATCCCCAATAGAAGTATTTTATTCCCAATTAATAAGAAGATGGTGACACTCGACTTAATGCATTCGTTAAGTTGATGTTCGCTGTATTTGGCTATGGGCATTTGGAATCTTGGGAGGAATCTACGCTGGACGCAATTTTTGAAAAACTATTCTTCTATCATTAACTCTATAGGATAATATTTGTTGAATTTTGGCCATCTGACCTTCTCTCTGAATTAAAATGTTGTTCTCTAAATGAGATAAATCTCTACAAAATCTTTGACAGAAATTTAAAAATGGATCTAAATGACAAAACTGCATTTAATCCCAATCTTTCCACTTTTTTATATGGGTAATAATTATGCTATAAATATTTATCAATCGACTAGCTCAGTGGTTAAAGCGTTGAAATAATAATTCATAGGTCATGAGTTCGAATTCCATCTTGACTATATATGTTACCGGAAATGTACTGAATCAGGCAGTCTATAGAAGGCCTAGTCAATCTATACAATGACTATCACAGCAGGCAATGTGTTGATTTTTTAAAATAATATACATTGCCTTGTTGA
>JAUZNC010001041.1:7768-41366 GCA_034780395.1 Vannuccia rotundouncinata | reverse complement strand
CAGCATGATCATCTGTCGTGGACAAGATGTAGACTGGTTTTTTGTCTGAGTACTTCAGTGCCAAGATGGGGCCATTCCGAACCGCTGCTACTTCGCCAGACAGTTTCTTCATTTTCTTTTCCACCAAAGCCTTTGGCATATACTTTCTTCCTTTCATTGCGGTTCCACAAGCTCAAATTTCCTTTTGGTATAGTTCATCAAAGAGCTGAGGCGATGAGTATAAACGATCCAAAAAGATACTATACCATTTATTTTTGTATACTTCTGTCAGGTAAAGTACAAGTTTTTCAGTTTTGCCTAGGGCGGGTAGTGCTGGGTAGTAATCTGTGTCATCTTTGCCAAAGTATACTTTGAAAGCCAGTGTATATTCTTCACAACAAAGTTTGTAAAGTTTCATTCCGAACCTAGCTCGTTTTGCTGGAATGAATATTTTCCACAACAGATTGCCAAGCCATTTTAAAAGAGATTCATCCAATGAAATATGTTTCTCAGGCACATACAATTCTTTGAATCTTTGGTTCAACAAGTCAGTTATAGGGCTTACCATGTATTTCCTGCGTTCCAGAGCCCCATTTGGGAGTTGGTTATTGTCATTGAAATGAAGAAATCTCAATAGGATTGTGAATCTATCAGGACTCATCAGATTTGAAAACACAGGAGTTGATAATAACCGATCCTTGGTCCAATACGATTCCAGAGTAGGCTTGCGGATAAATCCCATTAGCCACAAAGTGGCTATAAACTTTGTCATCTCTTCATTATCAGTCGGCATCCATCGATTCACTCTGGAGTGTGGCGTCAAATTGTGAGCTGCCTTGTATTGCTGAGCATATGTATTTGTTTCTCGCACAAGCACTTGGATAATGTTGTCAGTTAGAAAAAGTTTGATATAATCAACATTACTAAAGCCAGCGGTATCAACTTGAATGCCAGGTACTCCTGAGAACTGGTGAGGTGTAGGTGAAGCTCTCCATTCTGCACCGTTGCTACATATGAATCCTGTTGGAGATAAATGAATGTTTTGTGGTTCATCATCACTGTCAGATGAGCTTGACAATACGGAGATTTCATCTTCTTCTTCACTATCGTCACTGTCAGGAACAGGTAATTCTACACCAAATAATATTGCGTTGGCCTGAACAGCTGCTAATCGCTTCCTTGGTGGCATATTTTCAAGATTATAAACCAGATTATAAATCGATTGCACTTATATACAGAATACCTACAACTCACTTGTCACGAGCAAACTATAGGTGTAAGCAATGTAAATATGATCGATTGACTGACCAATCGCGTGGCTTAGTTACCTACTTGTGTGTTGAATCTATACATACGCAGTACATACATACACAGTGTTAACTGTGTGCGCTAGATTAACAATTAACAACATTGAGTGCCTACGGGCAATGCCCGTTGGCCACATATAGTACGAATTATATGCCACCGGGCATTGCCCGTTGGCAGCAGGGAAGCGGTTAAAACCTATGTTCTAAACGAACTATCATTGCTTCCCCCTTGAGCCATGATGGCACTTTTTGCGAAATCCCAAATAGCCTTGAGATCGGTCATGGAGGCCAAATTTTCTTTTTTTGGTCACTGCCACCATACCTTCTGAAGATTTTTCTGCTTGGAAGCCACTAGAACATTTCCCCACCTTTGTTGCACCTCCCGAATGTCAGTAGTTGACAGGGTGTCAAACATGGCTCCACAGAGAGAATCCTTATAAAAACATAGAAGATATATAAAATATGTAATCGAAAAACGTGTATAATCTGGTAATCTAAAAGGCCTAGTATATGTGGAGTACAATAATCATACAGTACGTATGGATCACATGATCCAAAGCCAATCAAAATCTACTACATCACAACAATCGATAATGAGTCATACATAGAATTGCAGGAGGGTTGAAGAGCAACCTTACAAAGTGCATGCAAGAAAATGAGACGAGTTTACAATGTTAATGTTATAGCAGGAAGAGAAACGTTGCGGGTATAACAATCCGCAATATTGTTCTCAGAACAGATCCAAGAAAAGTGCAAAGACTTAGAATGAGATACTTTATACAACATGCGAAAAATGGGGTGATTACGAGCCCAAGGGTTACATACACAAAAGAGTAACGGGAGGCAATCTGTAATGATAGTGTCAGAATGTTTAGCATGTAATATAGCGATCGAGAAAGCAAAAAGTTCAGCTCTTAATTGATCAGAAAAGTTAGAAACTACTATTAAAACGGGAACCCCCTGGTACACCACCGCCTGACGTTCCATGGTAGCGTCCGTGACCCACTCAACTCCCGAAGGAGGAGACATAGGTGGGATGCTCCAGGGAATCGCCAAGCGGAAGAGAGACCGGAAGCCCTCCAATCTAACAGTATGAATGTTTGATAAAAAACGAGGTAAACGCATGGAATAAACAAAGTAAGAAAGGTAGCCGTTTACTCGGCGGTTAACGAGAAAGCTGCGCGAAACAGGTGCTGAGAGCAAAGCATACAGAATAGTCGCATGTTTAGGTTGTAACATAATAGTACCAGTAAGTGTATTATAAACTAAACCACAAAAAGTTAAAGTATGTGTAGGTTCAAGTACCGACTTTCTATAGTTAATAGTAAAGCCCGCCTGAGCTAGTAAATCTAAAAGAGAGTCACAGACACTTAATAACCCAGATTCATATCCCATAAGAAAAATGTCACCCAGAGGCATATACCCGGGTACTGTGTGCGAAGGAATGCAATGCAGAGGAAAATGCCGCTGACAAAGTTGAGATGGAGCAGTCAAGCAAAGGGGCCGAGTTGACAGGTGAAGATATCCCACGGAGAGGGGGAGTGAGTTCAAGTGAATGAAAATGCCACGATTGTGTAGAAAAATTCAGCAGCACTGTGTCTTCACCAGAGAGTGTAGGGGACCAAAGAGTAGGATCTGGTGACTCGTGGATTAGATCCATAGGAAGTGTGGTCAAACCAGAGGAGGCAGACAGTGGATAGTAATGCTCTTCGGTATTGTCGAGATCCACGTTGTAAGTATCAGGATTAAGTAGCCGAGGCCGGCGCTGCCGCAGGCTTCTTCGCTTTTCGGTGTCGCTGACTGCGCCCTTTGGAAGACACTTGGGCCCCCCCCCTGAGCATGTTTGGGCAAGAGGTCTACGGGTTTGATGTCGTACATGGCGTATAAATCTTGTTGGTTCCGGCTCTTGGCCAGAGCCCAACCGCAGGTCGAGCTGAGATATAGGTCCATGATGCGCTGGGAACACGCTGCAACTGCCCTTTCCGTATTGTCCTCTCGAAGGGCCAGGAGGACTTTGTGGAGGACCTCAACTTCAAAGCAGGTATGCTGACCCAAAGATGTGGCTCCATCCGGGGTTTTGGCCCATTCACATGTGACGAGTGCCCGGTCCGCAAGCGTTGCGAGGGCATGGTTGTTCATTTGTCCAGGTTCTTGGCCAGCTTCATGATGGCTGTGGTTAGAGTCAATGTCAGAGTCATTATCTTGTTCCAGTGCATCCACTCGGCCGGCAAGGCCGCTAACGACTCGGATGGCTTCATGGAGGTTAGTTATCAATTCCTGGATGTCAGGTATCAAAAGGTTGGCTTGAGGGTCATAAGAAGTCATGAGGGAAAGGCAAACTGTAAGGCCACCAAAGTGGAGAGAAAAGACACAGAGTGCAAGATCAAAATAATCTTTATTTCGTTATATAAAATGCGACTTCGCAGACAACCAAAGCTAGAAAGTTTTCCCATGAAGCTGTACTTATGAAAGTTGTTCTTGTATTAGTATTTAAGGACTCCTTAATTCTCAAGGAATAACTTTGAATATGGGCCTAAGGGTGGTATTGTGAAACGAATCTTTAGATTATATTTTTCATATTCAAAACTAGTCTCATAGTTTTGAAGAATTGTATTGCGCTATCAGTAATAAATGAGTAATACATTTTTTTTAAATTTAACAAATTTCATTTGAGACTTTATTTATTATGGCACATAAGTAATAGTAGAAAGAAGAAAAAAAGCTATCTATATTAAGTTTAAAAACACTTGTTAAGGTAATCTCTATTGTTTTGATGGTTAGGGTGACATGATATGATTAGTAGATTACCAAATCATTTCTGGAATGCATTCCTTATTAGGTCAATGTAAAAAAACAATTTATGAAGTTAAGATTAATTAGAGTACTGTGTAAAAATTATATTTAAAAAAACATTTTTAAAAATGACGGTGCAACCCCTACTTGATAACCTCTACTTAAATAATCATATTGTTTTATAACCGTACAATTATAGCAAAAATCAAATAATACAGAAAACATAAAAATTTCAATTAGATCATGTTAATATACTTATGCCATTCATCACAATTAGATTGTTTTTTAAAGACAAATAAACATATCATTAATTTATTTTTAAACAGGGATTTAAATGTTGTGTATACCTTAAAAATATTCTTGTTCCAAATTATTGCTTCCCCAAGTTCGATAAAATCTGCGGCCATTTTCAATTTGGAGCTTCCCTTATAGTTGCCCACTTTCACTTCCTTTACCAAAAAGAGCTCGGGATCCATTTAAGTCCCTTAAGGTTGCTGTTCTTTGAAGAATGACAGAGAGCTGCAAGAAATAATGTAATGTATTACGCATTATTTTAAGAATCAGAGACAGAATCGCACTAAATGTGTTTTATAATTTAAAATAATGTTTTAATAGTAACTTAACAATTACATTAATTGCATACCTTATTGAAACGGTTCTTGACGATTCTCTCCATTTGTAAAACAGAGGTATTTTTTGTCCTGATGCTTTCCATACTCGGAGGTCAGATATAGCAATAGATATTTTACAGTCTGATCAATACGATCTTGTTGATCCACGGACAAAAAAATCTATCCCCTTTACTATAATTAAACAGCCACCCATATTTCGTTTATAGACTTTTAGAGATAACCTCAACAGCTGGGTCTTGCTCCACATCGTCTTCCGGTTTGGCTTCAATGGTCTAAATGTATAATTAAAATATCAAATAAATTCAATTACCACATATTTCTGAATTAGCTATATCAGGGTTCATAGCACTGCAGCAAAGTGGAAAAGTCTGACTGTATATGTCATTTTAGCATGACTTTGCAGGACCACTCATAAACCAAAAAATAAAGAAAATCTCTAATTAAACACAGGTTGTATTTTTTGCTGACAATGCTAAACAAATTTAAACAAAATAATATTTATTGAATACTTGTAATAACAATAACTATATTTAGCTAAATAACTAAATAACCAAGTATACCCAGACTTTTATAAAAAAAATAATCTAAATACCCTCCCTTGCGCGCTATGAACCCTGTATATTGTAGAATTCAAAAATCGCTTACTTTCAAAATTAATGTAAAATGAAATTTGCAGTAAAGAAAAATATAGGTTAAATATGTGTTTACATAAATCAAAGAACGCTATTCTATTTGATAAAGTTCTAGAAAAATTGATTACTATTTTAGAGAACAAAATTATTCAACAACAAAAAAATAACAAAATAAATATAATATTCAATTAAACTGATTACAACAGTATTTCAAATTGAGAAACCGAAATTTTCACCAATGAATTAATTTAAAATACCTTTTTGCCACAAACTTCACACTCTCTCAGTGTTGTCTTCATCTTCCAAATGACATCGCAAAATTCCCCTATGCGAGTTGGCTCCCATTTATGGCTACAAAGATGTCTTCTCATATTGTCGGAAGTGATGAGACGGGTGCATTCCGGACAATACGCAGCCTTTCGTTTAACAATCTTCCCATGTCTTGTGTATTCTTTGTATACACCTGAAATGAAAAATGGCGAACATTCAATAGATATATTTATCAAATAAAGAATTTTCGAAAAGCACAATATATTTTTATCAATTAGGTTTTGTATGTTAGCGATTTAAGAATTAAATAAGACTTAGACCATATGAGTGGTAATAGTCAGAGCAATAAGGTAAACCTTGTTTTCAGATGTATATTTAGTTTTTTTATAGTAATTTCTGTGCTCAGATGCTACTCTCTATCTTGATAAAATTTTATAAATAAAATAATTGATTAATGACGTCATCACTCGATCAATTATACAAAAAAGCTACCAAGATATAGTGGGGCTTTTAACGGATTTGAAACCAGGAATAAGAATTACATAGAAATTCATCAAAAAAATTTTGGGCACCTTAAGCACTACTTACAAGAGCATCAGGATGCTGGGTATGTAGGGCTTTTTTGCTCTGGATTTAAGGAGAAGAGTACAAAAGATCTAATGTACTGTAAAAATCTACCTTCTTGCATTCCCTTAATAGTATTAGAATATTAAATTTAAAGAAAAGATTACTGGGAATGTCAGCAACTTTAACCGTATAGCCCCATTGATGGCTCTGAGTCTTGAATCTATCTAAAACCAAGTCCGCTTTAATAGAATAAAATACAAAAAATATTAGCATTTACATAAACATGTCTTCGTAATTAGCAAATCAATAATCAATATCAACAAAAATAAAGGTGGAAATATATTAGTAAAACTCATAAAATGTGTGCTTACCAGGCGCCATTACAACAGTTAAATTGATTGCATTGTCCAGATCGACAATTTCAATATTAGTTTCCATGATCTAAATATAACATAAATTATTTGAAATAGCATCCTGATTCAAAACTAATCATGAGGAAATGAGGAAAAATATGAATAAAAAATATATATTAATGACATTATATAATATATGAAAAAGTTTGAATTAGAATTTTTGTTTGAAACATCATACAATTATTCACAAACATTTAAATACAATAATATTGGTTTCTATGTTAAGCCTAACAACAATCATTTTGACAATTATAACATCAAAAGCAGTATTATATTGTAGGGTAGACATAATTATTTCAACTGGATAAACCATTGATTACATAATTATTAAGTTTTTTGAAATACATATTATGGGATTTTCACAGCAGTTTAGGGGATGGAAACCAAGACAATAGTTGAAAATGGTATCACCATGTTTAATTGTAATTATTTTGTTGGTATATTATATGGCAGCATTTCTGCAGTTTTTCCAAAAAAATTCCATGACTGTTAGCACAATGTAAATATATATTTAAAATACATTAGTTTATGTAATTGGTTTTTGGAATAAAAGATAAGTATGAGTCAGAAATCTGCGGAAGAATCTCTTCCCTGACTATAATACTACCATTCAGTTTAGCAAAACATGAAATTCTGAAAAAGATTAGAAATAGTAGAATAATAGTAAAAATGTCACAAATGACTGTAGCTAAATAAAAATATATTAGGTATTTAGGTTATCAATGTAAAATTGTTATTCAGTAGCTGGAGATGTTGGTCTGACTTTCTTTTTTGACTTTCTATCTTTCTTCCCCCCCACCTGGTATGGATAGGGTGAAATAACCAAATTAATTGCTTTATTTCATGCATTTAAAAATATATTAAATCAAGTTAATTACATCTCTTATGAAATGCAAAAATCAGTGTGAACTAACTAATTTTTGATGCTTTTGAAATGGTATATTTAAGGGGACAGTCATCCTCAAAAATTGTTTCATAAGAAGGTGAAGTACAATTATTTAAATATTCTTGACACTTAGTAAATATAGTGTTAATAGTAACATAAGAGGTAGAATCAGAATTATGACTAATATTATCAAATACTAAAAACATTGTCAAGTACCATCCACTCATTCCAAGTGTCGAAGTTGTTCAAGCAAAAACTGCTGGGCTTCTTATTTTTCACAATAGGTTTTGGGTACATTTTGATAGCATTCTCCGACTCCAGATAATCCAGCATCTTCAATTGTACCTGAGACTCGATCCAATTGATATTGGCCCGCAAGTGATCATGTTGATCATCACTCGAGAAGATCTGGTATCCGGTAACTTCTCCAGTGTGCAATGGGCCCTTTATGCTTCTGAATACCAGACTTTTAAATAGTATGGCTGATCCTGTAGGGGTACCAATATTGATGAAATGGAGTGTTCGCACAGCCATCTTTACACTTCGATGAGGGCCCACCATAAGAAACAGTAGGACAGGAGTGTGAACTGGTTCGATAATATAGTCGCAAGAAGACATTATCTTTCACTTAGACCTAAGAACAAATGCATCAAAAGGAATAACTTTTTATATATCTTATTTTATATAATTCATTATTGCACTATAATAATGTTAATAATTATTACGTTTATAATTATTATTAAACTTATACAATTAAAAAATTATAATATAATGAAAAATACATAACAAATTGTAAACATTTATCAATAGCCAACTTTCGTCATTCATTACAGAACTTGTATTGGAGTGCAGACTTCCAGTATGATAACGAAATATTTAGCATAGGATAAGCTGTCATGAACTTACTCACGTAAACATTTTCGACTGCTTAATCCATGGTGAAAAAAATGAACTCGAGAATATTTTTGATGTCGCCATAGCCTCCTGAAATCAATGATTGTGCAATTACAATAATACAATATAGTAAATAAACCCATGCTGTTCATATAAATCATTCACAAAATAGGGTTGATAGTTTTTTGTTGTTTCAGCTAAGGTTTTTAATTTAAAGTTTTTTTGCTCGTCTTGAAGCCAAAATTCTTGATAAATTCGTAACATATTTTGTGACAATCTGTGTACGAAAATTTGTTTAACTTTAAATGGAGATAAAATTGGTTATATAGAGATGCAAGCATACACAAACCTAGCTTTTTTAAATACAAATATCAGGGAATCCTGGAGCCCAAAATATAGACTAGACAATACTTCTGATTGATCTTAGGGTGATCTTATAGAATGTCTTGCAAAGATCCTGCAGGGCCTATAGGATCTTTTCGTATGATATCCTATAAGATCTTTTAAGACCTGAAAGAATTAGACTTCAATCCTATAGGATCCTAAAAGAGCTATAAGAATCGCCTTATTATTTTATAAGAGCTTTTAAGAAACTACTAATTATCTTATACGAATGACTAATTATCTTATACGAATTAAAAGAATCGGTACAATTTCCTAATATGCATAAAAAACTACTTAATTAATAAAATATTTTCATATCACTATTAATAAAGCAAACAAAAATATTGTTATATTTCAAAAAGATTTTTGCAATGTTTTAATTACTGTTGTTTGACTTTTATTGCTACAGTCCAGTCCACTTTGGTTTAAGGACCTCCTACGGTTTATGGACCTGAATGTTATCTGTAAATAGGTAGCAAAAATTTTTAGGAACACAATTCATAAATTTGCAAAGAAATGGATATAAAATACACACATTCTAATATAAATGATACAAATTTTCCTTTCCTAATTTTGTTTATATAATTCAATTCAATTTAAACTAACTTACGTCACACTCTAGTGAGGGCTTCTCATCAGAGGTACAGAGTAATTTTATTATCTCGTCCTGGCGAGCCCGACCGTCCTTTAGCAGACGATTCGTCTCCCGTTGAAGAGTGACCAGCGTGTTAATGCCATAATGTATACATAATTTATAATAATTTTATAATGAATTGATGGGATATAAAATATCTAATATCGAAAAAGAATTATATTGATAACATAAAATCATCAATTTAGTTTAGTTAATTGTTAATTAATTTAGCTTAGTTGATAATGGTTAAAACGTTGTGACACTGATATACAAATATAATCAAATAAATACACATTCAAATAACTTTAAAAATCAGTTTTACTAAATAGCTTTAAATAATCAACTTACATAAATCTCGTTGTATGTTCGAGTCTAGATCTGAAATTCGAAATATAAATTAAGAAACCTATTGGCATCCACAGCATATCCACATGTTCAATATTTAAATAAAAAAAACGCTCTCAACTAACAAGCCGATCTATATTATAACATTGCCTTAATCTTGCCCATAAGCCTTCTTGACGAAATCTATATCAAAGGAGTTTGGATTCGTCCTGTTTTGACTATCCAGTTTATGAACAGTGCCGTCTACGTCAGATGTTATCGTAATAGATAGCGATAAGTTTTTGGGAACACAATACATAAATATGCAATGACATGGTTATAATATATTTACATATTCTAATATAATTGATAAAAATTTAGGCCTCCTAATTTTGTTTATAATTCAATTTAACTTACTTTACACACTAGTGAGGGCTGCTCGTCAGGGATACGAAGCAACTTGATCTCGTCATGGCGAGCCCACCCGTCCATTAGCAGACAATTCGACTCCCGTTGAAGGGTGACCAGCGTGTTAATGCCATTTACTATAGGAAAAATTCAAATTATAAATATTTTATAATAATTTTATGATGAATTGACGGGGTATAAAATATACAATAACGGAAAAGAATTGTATTGATAATGGTTTAAACATTGAGATGTTGATATATTTATCTAAATTTTTAGAAATATGTGGAAATCCAGTCACATTAAAAATAAGTTTAATAATTAGTTTTATTCAAGAAACTGTAAATACACAATGGTGTCAAAATATTTTCAGCTTATATAATGAGTTTAGGAATACATATAAAAGTTATTTTTAACCTTGAATATCCAGCATATAAAAGAAATGGGAAAAGTGAGATTCTTTTTAGTGTTCTTTTATCCCATTTTAAAAGAGAAGTACACTGCTTTTAGAGGTTATGTTTGAAAATCTTAGTTATAAATTAATTTTAAAATCTGAAATTTCAGGAAATACCATCTTGAACTCATAATTATATCTACATTAAAAATATTTTTGATTTTAATTTCTAAAAAGAAAAAATTAGGGTTTCAAGCTACGAGGTAGGCCTTCGAAATGCTGGATAAATTCGTAAAATATTTTGTGACAAATCAATGTACTAAAAAAGGTTTTTACTTAAAATGAATTCAAAAACAGAGATATTATGATTAATAAGTTATATAGAGAAGCAAGAACGCTGAAACCGATATCTGTAATGCTTTTTAAAATACAAATATCAGTGAATTACAGGAGCTCCAAATATATGTTATGCTATATACAATAAAATTAAAATAAATTACACTGATTAAAATTTCAACACTACAACTTTACACGAATAAAAATAATATATTTTAAAATAATGTCAGGCAGCAAAAACTAAGCTAAGGCAAATTTGAATTGTAATTTATATTTTAATTACAGTTACATCATTATTTTCAATTTCAGTAATTCTTGACAAGTGTTTGCACGCAATGCTCGCTCTCTAGTGGATTCCTTGCGTGCTGAGTTAGGTAAGGTGGTTTATGACGTAAACCCACAGAAGCCTCGCCGTGGAAGTTTTGAAGTTACTTTAAATTTGGAAGGCAGTTCTGGTAAGTTTGTTTCAAAATTGTATTTAATATAAAATACCTTTTTTGTGGTTGGTTGGTTAATTAGATTGATTTGAGTAGTCAATTCGTTTAAGAGTAGAATTTTATACATTTAAGATAATTTGTTTTTGAATATTAATGAATTTTAATTGATAATAATGTTTATATTACACCATTTTTGATGTTTTTACGCGACGTGATAACATTTAACTGAAATGGACGTTTTTAATTATTTTATTTCGTTTAATTTTCCTTCGTAGAATTGACATCTAATATGAAAATGTACTGGTTTCGTTTTCGCTAAACAATTGGCAATAAGCATAGTTTAAAGCTTTGTGCTATAATAAATCAATAAAATCTTGTTAGATGTACCTGAAAACATAAAAAATAAACTAATTTTATAAATTTATTGCCTACAGTTTACAATTTATAAATAAATAGGTATTGTCTTATATTTTCAGAATTATTCAGTAGTTCTATTTCTTTTTATATATTATTAGCATCCGTTGCATTTTAGATTTACATTTTCTCTAAATATACTCCTTATTATTTAATTAAAAATAAGTTTCAATATGTTATTTTTTTTCAAAACTGATATATTATATAATATATTATAAATTGTAAACCAAAACTTTTTTAAAACATTGTAAAATACAAACTTTAATTCAATCGTATTACAAAGGCTGAAACCCACTCAAATTTTACTGGAATTCAGTGGTTATTACCAAAACTGGAATCAAAACTTTCGATCGATATTGAACTAGTGGTTTTGAGATATAGTGAAATTATCGATAGATTATAAAATGAAAGTAGTCTGAAGTATATCGTCTTTAGATTTTTATGAGCGAATTTTATTGTAAGAATATTTATAATTTTTTCGCAATACATTCTTCATAATCAGTTGTCTATAACCTCCATCAGTTCTGCTCTGGTCCGGTCTCAAGAAAGGTCCACCAAGAAAGCTGAAATTCCCCGACCACGAAGAGATTATCTCCAAGATTAAAAAACATGTAGAAGATGACCACAAATAACACTGTTTTTTGACACTAATATATTTCATTTTATAATACAACCGAACTCTCTGTGTGTAGTGTATCCATGACAGTTTTAGTGGAACTCCTCTGAGGAACACTTTATCTTGATGACTTTCCTACAACAAGTATGGATGTTATATTATGAATCTCTCATTTTTGTTTTTACTTAAAATTATCTTTTCTCTTTACTATTTTATCTATATTATTGATATATTTATAAATATACACATTTTGTTCATTTTTCCTTTCTGTTTTATTCACAAATTCTGTTAGAAAGAACAGTTTATGTATTAAAAATTCCATTTGATAATATAAGGATATTTATGTATCATCTTTGAACAGTTATTTAAAAAAAATATATAATCCGCCCCATTTTTATTCGTGCAACAAATGTGATTTTTATATATTAAGTTGATATGTTTTTGTTTTGAAAAAATTAATTATACAAATGCTAATATAGATGTATATAATATCCGATTAATATTAAATCAATCGGCCGTTTAGTCATTTAGTATTAAACCTTTTCTGCCGATTTTTAATTTTATTTATATTATAAAATTTATTCTTAAAATAATGGATGTATTTATATAAACAAATTTATATAAAATATATTTTAGCGACGGAGTGCGAATTTGGACGGTTCGCGAACCGGCCAGACTGAGTAGGAATCCATGCTCCGTCCAATGGTTTGTGAACCGTCTGGATGAAGTAAGAATACCAAAGTAATAACAATTTAAACAAATTTTGAAATGTGAATTTTATATACTATAGGCAGTTAAGTACAGTGCAATTATGCTTAATGTTGACAACAGTATTTACAAATATATACCGTAATTAGAAAGAATTAACGTAGGGCAATATAATTTCTTCCATAGGTAATTGAGTTGTAGTATTTTTAGTATTTTATTTCGTTGGACGGTTCGCGAACGAACAGTCATGGACTCCGTCTGGCTGGTTCGCGAACCGTCCAAATTCGCACTCTGTCGCTAACATATATATACTAAAATCGGCAGAAAAGGTATAATAAACCTTCTGCCGATTTTGAATTTATATAATATATAAATTTAATGAAATCGGCAGAAAATGAGTAAAAAGCCTTTTCTGCCGATTTAGAATGTTATGTATATATATAACGTTATTTTATATAATAAATTTGTTTATAAATACATCTATTACTTTTTGGTATAAATTTTATATTAGAAATAAAATTCAAATTTGGCAGAAAAGAATTAATACAAAAATACATAATTTGTAAAATTTTTAAGTATATTAAAATTCTATATCTTAAAATTATTAGTTACAACATTTTGATTGTATAAATCTGTTTATTATTTAAGCTTGTTTAATTAATATAATTTAGTTTTAGTGTTAATATGATAATAAAACTGATTTACTTATAATTTACAAAATTTCAATTCATCAATTTAAAATATTAAATACTTATCCCTGAAATCATTAATTTTTGGTTGCGAAAGTATCAGTACATATTAAAGAAAGTTATTAGTGTATTTTTAAACATTTTTCATCAGTAATCACATTAATTATAAATGATGGTGACTAAATTTTTGACGAACAGTTATTGACTCTGATTACAATTTTGTACTCTATATTAATAGGATATGATTAGTAATAAATTCGGAAAATTAAGGCAAACACCAATAACCAGGAAAAAATGCATTATTGATGCATATACATTATCGATATTTAGCTTATTTCATTTAAAAAATAAAATATGACATTTCAATATTGAGTTAGAGATTAGGGCATGCCAAAACAAGCTGTTGTATGGACTGAACTGACTTCCTTGCATCAGAGGTAACTCTGATATATATATTTATATACAAGTCTAAATTTAAATAAATAAAACATATTTTAACGTTTAGCCGCTTGATAACTTAAAATAATTTTACTCATTCAATATTGTTTATATTATAAGAGGGAAAATCAGTATACTGTAATAATATTGTATTGGAGAAAAAACATATATTATATACTTCATTGGAGATAGCATTGCATTAATACAAGAAAATCTGTTGTATAGCCAAGCAACTAATACAAAGATTAAGCTGCATGTTCAATTTTACTTTAATGTGTTATTGAGTAAATGGTGAGACTGAGTGTATGTGCTGAAATATGTTGTATAAAACGAATAAATAAATAAATAAATTATTATTACGTGAGAAAAATCGGATAAATAGCCAATTAACCAATAATAACCATTTTAATAAAAGATATAATCTCCATGTTAATAATTTTACTAATCAGATATTGATTAAATGGTGTGAGACTTACTATATATGCTGAAAACCTGTACACTGTATGTGAGAAAAATACAAATTAAATTTGTATTTCAGATAATTCTATATGTGTATTGCATACTACAAATCTGATAAATTGACAAATACCTAAACAAAAATAACATAATAAAAATGTTTTCAAAACACAATAACGCTGCTTGAACTACATTTTTATTGTTGACTTAAACAAATTTAAGAGAGAATTATCACTAAAACTTTAATTTTTGTACCGAGAAGGTTATTAAGAAGCCTTTTTTGTTAAAGAATTAAATTAAATTAAGAATAGATATATATCGTAGAAAGAAGGATTATTATTTGCTCATAGTTTTGTATCCAAATTATAAGAAATATATTATTAAAGTGAGTTTCAAAATCATTAAAACCATTTAATAGAAATCTGAAGAAAATAGTAATTCCCAACTGGTCGGATTCCTAACTGGTCACCACCATATGAATTTTAAAAGCAATATTAGAATTTGTATTGAATAAAAATTGGACACCCTAATATATTAGTGACTATATTTTAGCATTGCCATATAGCGTATAGGTGTGAAAAACATTGGTTGGGTTATAATAAATTGTTAATAAAAATAAATAAATTAAGTATGTAACTAAAATGAAAGTAAATTGTTTATAAATTGTTAGGTCCTATTATATATGCTTTTTTAAATGTTTCATTATATTTATTATGGGTGATCAAGCATATAGGCGCGTTAATAGCGCCTGATTCACTAAAATGTTCACTTGACTTTTTCTATCGTGCTAATATTTTCTGAAATTTTCTATTATTCTGTGCAACTATAGTACATCTACTCAAGTATAGTATTATAAAGCAATATTTTTAAATATTGAGTAGGGAGAAAATCGTATAATAAAAAATTAAATAGTAAATGTACGGCTGTTTAAATGATAAACCAACCTAAAATTTACGATCATAAACAATTGTTTTGTACAAGAAATAACCAATGAATAACCAACAATATATAGATGACTAGAGATATTTTATATTTGACTATTAATAATATAAGTTAAATATTAAGGGTTGAATTACAAATTTATGGACAATAATTAGTTTTCAATTTGTGAGTATGTAAAATTCAAATAATTAATGCTAGATATCTCTTGTTCCTACATAAACGGTATACACAATGTAATTTAATCTGTCATCAATTTCTAGGTCGATGTAATGTAGAAATATGAGCGAAATGATATTTAATTTTTTGAATATATTAGCCGGACCTTCAATTATATGTTAATTTAGATATCTAAAATAAGCGAATCATTTTTACAGATTATCACCAACATTACAGAGAATGTGTATCAATATGACATTTATATAGTGAGTGACAAAATACTAAAAATGGACCGCATCAGTTTTAAATAATATACCTAACCTTCAAAAAAATTATATTTTAAGACTTAGCTCTGTGAACACGTCTCTCCTTGTCAATTGTATAGTGTTAGCATTTTACAGCAACTGAAGTATAATGTAAAAGTTACATCCTCAATATACTGTAAACACATTTAATACAATAATATATAAATAATAATAAAAGTCCAGCTGCCAAATTATACAATTATAAAGGTAATAAAGTAAAGAGATAAAATTTCGAGAACAAAAATTAGACAGCTAGATCAAAAATAAGTTATATCTAGGTATAACTAGATCAAGCAATGCCATCATATATATTGCATAATTAAATTATGAATTAAATCTTATAAGACATCATATTGGTTAGATATATTTTTTTAAAACATATTTGTTACCTACGCATATACTACATACATAAAAAAACAGTTTTTGTAGAACTTTTCTATACATATATATAAATAGCAATCTATAATACGCCTATCATGTGGGTGCGATAGGAGCTGACGTAATTGGTAAAGGAAGATCGAGCGACTGGAATTATAGAGAAGGAACAGCTGTGGAGGAAGAAGAGACTGTTCCATTTGTGGAGTGACTAAATATTTATTAATATAATATACACCTTTAATAAATTTATTTTATTCTTAACTTTTTATTTAGCTTTGTAAAAAAATAATAAAATGTTATTTTATTTAAGAAACTTGATTTTATTCTTATATCATGTGTACATTTAAAAAAAAGAACTATGGAATTTCTTAGTATTACATAATTTGAATAAATTTATAGAAGCATTGATTTTGGACCCGGTGGTCCTCTAGTTTTTCTGCGTAAATGTCATGCAAACAAATGTTGGATAATAAATGTTGTACGCATGTTAACACATGAAAAATACATTAAAATAAAAACTGTGAGCTAAATTAATCCAGCTGCGTTGTCTTAAAAAATTGATATTTGCAAAATAGTTTTAGATATTATACTAAAATATATAAATAATTATAAGGTAAATTATTAAAATTGTATTATCATTCATGAAAAATATCTTTCATAGTGAAAATAAGTGAAAAAAGAATATTTTTTTAAAGTAGAAATTACTTATAAAAAATAGAAAAATGTTCACGAATTCCACACACAAATTACATAGCTTGCAAAATATAAAACGATTGAAATTCATACCAGTATTTTCATAATTGATCCATATATGGTCCCCAGCTGATAATATGGGAGGGCTCAATATATACCTACCTATTAAATGGACCCTCTATAATATAGTAAGTCAAAATAATTATTATTAGTAGGACCCATTTACTGATTATATATATAGGTATATATCGGCCACTGTTTAGCCCCTAATATTCGACGGTGGTGCTAAGAAAATTGATGATAATAAAAGCAAAACACCGGGCATCGTTTACACATAGAATCCCTAAGTTTAGCTGTCAAAGATAAAATCTGTGAACGAGACAATTAAATTCATCAAATATTCAACTAAAGAAAACTCTTTGTTGTATAGATTGAAAACAGCATTTGAAGTAGACGGTTTGGTTTGCCTGGTATTAGAATATTAATGTGTCCAACACATTGGACTGTAAATGAATCGAGCCAGTTATCAATGAGTTGGATATTTGTTTGAAATAAAAGCAAAAATATCGTTGGTATAAATTTAGTGTTGGATCAATTTGTGAACTTTGAACATCTAAGAAGTCGCATTTTTTAATACTAACAATTTGTCGAAAACTCTACAACAAACAACACTGTCAGCATCTGAAAGTAAACGCATCGCTTTATTAACAATAAAAACATTCGCGCATGTAAGAGATGATGTCTCTTTCGCAACCTCTAATGAAGTTTAATAACAATTAAAGCAAATGAAGAAGATGAAGATGTTACTATTCTTTCAAGTAAACGGAAGGTTCCACGAAGATGTGATTAAGGTAGTGTGGTCAGCTATTTTATACAGTAAAACACTAAAAGACAATATTTATCACATGATGTATTTCAGGGCCATCGATACTGTTGTTCAATCTATGAAACATCGTTTCAACCAACATGGACAGAAACTATGAGTTTATGGAAACGTTTTATTATTAAAAGAAGGAGATCCTCTCACTACTGTATCTTTACCTGGATGAAATCTACATTGTTAAAAGATGTTGATATTGTCCTTCTATAAGAAGTACCTACAAATGCCTCTCTATATAGAGAAATGACTAAATCGTCTTTGAGCAATATATTCGAAATAGTTTTAGAACTCAAATCTTTTCCTCTATAGACTTGAATTTCTCAGTTTATAACAATATTAAAACTAGTTCTCATCAAGCAACCCTTCTAAAAACGTAGTTAGTGAATGATCTTTCTCAACGATGAGAAGAATAAAGACGCATCTCGGTCTCAGGTATTCCTATCAATACATTAATTTGAGAAGCTACCAAAGAAATTAATACGAATGTTGTAGTAAATAAATTTTGTAAACTAAATGATTACCGAATAAGTATTTACTGTTAATCCATTTAGAGCCAAACCTAAAATGTAACAACATATATTTTTATTTTACCAGTTTTATAAGGAAATAAAAAATATAACTAAAATGAATATTTTCCTTAATATATTTGTATTCCTATTTGTATTATAATTTTAAAATAATTAATTTTTTAATTTACAAAGTTGTACAATTCGTTTATTTATTTGTCTTATTTTTAAAATGATTACCTATTGTAAATATTGATGAGTAAACGCTAAATTGCCATCTCCATAATTACTTTTGTACTGCAGGTATTCCGAAAATTGAAATTAATTTTATATTCATTGTTTTATGTGTTCACAACAACATGTAGAATAATTATTAATATCAGATAATCTTTAATAGTGAAAACTAAATAGTTAGACAAACAGTTATTATCCTACTTCATAATAGGTACTTATCTGATTCCTATAGATACTATATTATTACTTAATTATAGAATATCTACAATACCTTTTTCACATATATTTGTACTTTGCTAGATTTTACCGTCTATAAATTTTGATATAATTTTGATTCAGCTGTACCTTTATCTATTTAGTACTAGTACCTGTACTTTATAATCTCCAATACATTGTACATTCTTAAAAAAACATTCTGTAAATTGAATTTTAAAAGATTTTATTTTTAGAAATAAAGAAAAGGCTTCTATTATGATTGTCCCCCCCCCTGTTCCATTTTCTTTTATAATGATAGTTTTGTACGATAAATCTTATTATTTCTCTATTTTTGAAAATATAAATAGAAAAACTACTTAAGTCTGAATTTTGACTTGGATAAGAAATATGTATAAATATAAAAATACGTATTATATATGTGTTGTAACTTTTTATTATTGTGTAATAATAATATTTTCAATTGTTTAAAAAAACTTTTTCTAAACAATTGATTCCATTTAATAATTATTTTAATATTCATCTTCATGTGGTTCTTTATATTTATAAATATGACGAGTACATATTTAAACTTATGTGAGTATTGAGACACTTTCAAAGTGTGAATTGTGAGACACTTTCAAAGTTTGAATTGTGAGACACTTTCAAAGTGTGAATTGTGAGACACTTTCAAAGTGTGAATTGTGAGACACTTTCAAAGTTTGAATTGTGAGACACTTTCAAAGTGTGAATTGTGAGACACTTTCAAAGTGTGAATTGTGAGACACTTTCAAAGTGTGAATTGTGAGACACTTTCAAAGGGTGTATTGTGAGACACTTTCAAAGGGTGTATTGTGAGACACTTTCAAAGGGTGTATTGTGAGACAACACTTTCAAAATTTGAAATTGCGAGACACTTTTAAAGTGTGAATTGCGAGACATTTTTAATGTTTTAATGTACGTATGTACACTTTCATCAATGAATAACTCGTGATAAACACAACTTTTAATGTAATTATATACCTACGTCGCGATTTAAATATGAACAATAAAGCTATCGTGACTTTGTGTTTTACTTTTAAAACAAAGTTTGCAATGCAATGAGAAAAATTCAATAACATAGCAATGTTTCAATAACAAACTGATAAGGATATAACATATAATTCATGCTGTATTAGTTGTTAGTTTAGCATATCATATTAAATCTGTTTAAAGATAAAATATACTCACATATGCACCTAATTGGTGCAGAAACTGTTTATACAACCATTTAAAAAAGAAAAGTCCTGTTTTTATTAACATAACTAGTGTGTAACCATAACAAACTGTGACTACTTCTCTTCATAAACCCATTGGAAGGATATGTTTTTGTTTGAATTCAATTGTAGTTTGATTGAGACTACAGAAATTCGCAATGAATCCATGGACAATTACGCAATTAAAACTATTTCATTAAATAACATGATTCTACAATTAACAATTGTTCTATTTGCATTATTTGCTGCTTTCTCCAACAGTTTCGCTCTTCTGATTCTTCGTCGACCACGCATGAAAAGGGAATCGATTTCTCCTGTTCGTTTCAGTTTGTTATTATTATCCTCATTAGAAATTGGTCTAAATCTCAGCACAATATTTAATGCAATTCTCAAAAATTATGTTAAACCTTCTTATGAGACAAGTGTTCTTATTCATATAGTTAATAGTAACTTAATTGCTGTTTATTTTTTACGAAATTGGAATATTGCTTTAATTGCTATGTACCGATATGAAGCCGTAATTCGACCAATACAGACTTTATGCAGAAGCCGTTACAACACAAATAGACTAAAATGCTATACATTTGGATTAGGTATGCTGTCGTATATTATTTCATTTGTTATAAATTGTCTTGAATTTAAATATTATAAGTGCGCCAAAAATGGGATAAAATACGTTTTAATTGAAAATTATATTAGGAAATATGAATCTTTTCTATATGTATACTATTTTGTTTTGGTTCCTGTTACAAGTATTATTCCTATTGGTGTAGTCGTCACGTCCACAGTATTGATATATTACTTTTTGCGTCACCCAAATCGCATTAGTCAACTTAACGCTCATAAACAACAAATCCGTCAACACAAAGTCTCAAAATTGTTGTTTATACTTGCAATCGTTTTTACAATATTTGAAATTCCTGTGTTTATTTTCAATATTATAAATTTGATCATTTATGTAGATTGGACAAATTTTGTAATGATTCTTCTATATACAATTGATTCTTCTTTTAACTGCTTCATCTACATTTTTACAAACAATAAATTCAAGCAAGAATCCAAATCTTTTTTCACAGAAATTAATAAAATAATTGTTAACAAATGTTCAAAAAGACAAACTTGATATATTTTTTTGTGATGGTAAATATATTTTTACATTTGTCAAAAACACATTATTAGAAACATTATTGTGATTTTTTCAAATGCAACTGATGTGTCAAAGTGTTCTTAATTTTGTACAAATACTGTTATACTATATATATTTTAAAATAAATGCACTTCTGATATTAATAAAAGTCATTCATAATTATTTTCTATAACAAATTGTTAAATACATAGACAAAAAAGTTAGGTTTAAATATTAAATATTAACACATTCTTAAATATAAGTAATTCTATCTTCACCGAATTATCAAATTGTGCATGTTTTCCCTTCTAACCAAACTAAAACAATATTGATTTCTAATAATTATTATTAAAAATCACTTATAAATACAATTCACTCCAATTCACAAATCACATCCAAAATCTAATACCCTCAGTCTTAACTAATTTTTCCACATGTTGTGCTATAAATCAATTTTTGTTACACTTATGTTATATGTTTCTATGTTATATACTATAAACGCTGTATGTTATAAACTTATTTCGTTAAATGTGCACGGTTGCCTTTGTACATATAAAAATTCATATAAACGTTTATTATTATAAGACAACAAGAAATATTGTACGATTTCTTGATATATTTATTATTTTATATAAGCATATATTATTTATGTATATAAGTAGATTAATGTCTATATGGTACGATCTAAACACATTTTGTTAACCTAAATAAACAATTACTATTATTGTTCAGTTGAAAACGGTTACTTATTCATTATTTTAAACTTTTTTAAATTAAACTATTTTACATTATTTTACATAAAAGCTTTGAGATAAAACGCCCCAATTAAAGTTGAACATTGAACTTCTTATCTTATAAAATAAAGGATATTTTTGTAAATAGTTATTATGATAATAAATTGTTGTTTATACTTGCAATCGTTTTTACAATATTTGAAATTCCTGTGTTTATTTTCAATATTATAAATTTGATCATTTATGTAGATTGGACAAATTTTGTAATGATTCTTCTATATACAATTGATTCTTCTTTTAACTGCTTCATCTACATTTTTACAAACAATAAATTCAAGCAAGAATCCAAATCTTTTTTCACAGAAATTAATAAAATAATTGTTAACAAATGTTCAAAAAGACAAACTTGATATATTTTTTTGTGATGGTAAATATATTTTTACATTTGTCAAAAACACATTATTAGAAACATTATTGTGATTTTTTCAAATGCAACTGATGTGTCAAAGTGTTCTTAATTTTGTACAAATACTGTTATACTATATATATTTTAAAATAAATGCACTTCTGATATTAATAAAAGTCATTCATAATTATTTTCTATAACAAATTGTTAAATACATAGACAAAAAAGTTAGGTTTAAATATTAAATATTAACACATTCTTAAATATAAGTAATTCTATCTTCACCGAATTATCAAATTGTGCATGTTTTCCCTTCTAACCAAACTAAAACAATATTGATTTCTAATAATTATTATTAAAAATCACTTATAAATACAATTCACTCCAATTCACAAATCACATCCAAAATCTAATACCCTCAGTCTTAACTAATTTTTCCACATGTTGTGCTATAAATCAATTTTTGTTACACTTATGTTATATGTTTCTATGTTATATACTATAAACGCTGTATGTTATAAACTTATTTCGTTAAATGTGCACGGTTGCCTTTGTACATATAAAAATTCATATAAACGTTTATTATTATAAGACAACAAGAAATATTGTACGATTTCTTGATATATTTATTATTTTATATAAGCATATATTATTTATGTATATAAGTAGATTAATGTCTATATGGTACGATCTAAACACATTTTGTTAACCTAAATAAACAATTACTATTATTGTTCAGTTGAAAACGGTTACTTATTCATTATTTTAAACTTTTTTAAATTAAACTATTTTACATTATTTTACATAAAAGCTTTGAGATAAAACGCCCCAATTAAAGTTGAACATTGAACTTCTTATCTTATAAAATAAAGGATATTTTTGTAAATAGTTATTATGATAATAAATGTTGAACGAATGTAAGAGCACATGATTAAAATACAATATATTAATGAAAACTGTGAGCAAAATTTATCTAGAATTTCAACATATCTACATACCAATATAACCTGTATATGCTAATAATATTGACTGGGGCCGATTATTATACTTTATTATGGGCTTAGTCTTATACAAAGAAATTTCAAATAAATAACATACCCGATGAGATTACATGTTTACCATTAACATAACAGGGTTTGGTAACTCTTTATTCTAACGTATAAATATATATTGTATGATTATCTTAAGATATCATATATAAAATATTGGTGCTATAACACAAGGTTAGACAGATTTTTATTAAAACATATTAAGCGCTAAAACATACTTTTATATGCACAAAAATCAAACAAACTCTTTTCTTCATATAGTATATGAATTGCTGTCTATAATGCGTTCGTAATAATACCCCTGTGTGTGTGCGATGGAAGCTATATAAAGTCTTCATGGGAGCTAAAAATTCATATAAAGTATACTTTAACACCTATATATTTATCAATCTACTTGTTTATATCATATTAAAGTCTTCAAATACGTACGGGTACGAAAACATTAAATCATTCGAAATCATTAAAACAGACAAATTACCTAGAATTTCAATTTCAAAAAAAATCTAAATAATAGCTATATTAAATGAAAATAAAAGAATATAACATGAGATTAGAAACAATACTTTTACATTTTGGAACATTTTCAGAAAGGTATTCATAATTAAATCGAACCAGGTGGTAATATAATACCATAAAGCATATAGTGTATGAAAAGTCTAAAGATAAAATTAATGTATTTATTATAATTAAACATATAAGAAGAAATTTAAAGTTCATAGTTATAAGTCTCGTTATAATCATATGACTAACTACTAATAATAAAACTGATTTAAGTATGTATACCCAAACTAAATTCACTAATGAAATCCAATTCACTCAGCATCAGACCATAACGAATGTCGCACGATTCATAGATATATTTATTATTTTATATATAGGCATATATATATATTTATATAGTTTAATCTCAATGGCACGATCTAAATAAATTTCTCTTAACCCATTTAATATACAGGGTACGTCCCAAAAGTATCCGTCGAACTTTAAAACTGAATCATTGTAGTTCAAAATAGTATATTCAAATTAAAAAATTCGTGAGTTAAACTATAAAAATCGACATAGAGTGTCACAAGAATTGGTGCATATATAATGTGAGTACTAAAGTAGTTTCCTATCGATTTATTTGTGAATCATAACATGAGTTACACTTCAACAGCGAACTTTTGTATCAAACAATATTACTCTACAAACAATTGTAATGCGCAATTAAATTATAATCAAGAATTCAACACTTCCGTCAGTATGTATGGCTTCATAATTTCTGTATTGGGAATTGTAAAAGATAAAGTGTTTTTAAAGAACAAATTGAACCTATTGATCAATTGCGACAGCGTATCATCGATGCATTCAAAATATTTGATGATAATTTTTGCGCGGACATATGTGCCTCAATTCATGAACAAATTGAAGAGTGTGTTGCCCTAAATGGTGGACATTTTGAAAAGCATAGCTCATAAACTAACTTAAATACTAATGTAACTCATATTATCTGAGGTAATAACTAATCATGACATATTTACATAAACTATTTTGGATTAAAATGTTTCAGTTCGACGGTTACTTCTGGGACACCCTGCACACAATTACTATTATTGTTGATAGCGTTTTTTTTAATTATTTTAAGACGTTTCTACATTAAACATTTGAGATAAAACACCCCAATTAAAGTTGTACATTAAACTTCTTATCTTATATAGGATATTTTTGTAAATAGTTTATTATGATAATAAATGTTGAACGCATGTAAGAACACATGTTAAAAATACAATATATTAATGAAAACTGTGAGCAAAATTAATCTATATATTCGTACCTAGTTTCATTGTTTTAATAAATAATTGCTATAATTAAAAAAAATATTACTAAATATATCGATGACTAATTACTAAAACAAAATTAAACTATCATTCATACATTTCCTTCATAATATCTTAAATTGTGAAAATAAGAACAATAAAATAATAATTTTATAATAAAAATAGTCGCTTATCAAATATAATATAAAATTTTAATCGAAATCCACTCTAAAATTATGTAAGCTGTTTGGGATATTTGCATGAAATTATAAACTGTTATATTCGCTGTGTGATCCAATCCAAATCGCACGAGCTGTGAAACCACAATCTGATTCATAACATTTTAATTAAGTTGTATTAGTTAAACAACAGTTCCACAGTTTGAAAACTCTGCAGTACCTATTTCTTTGAAACGAAAAGATATTTCAATAATTGTAGTGCACATAATACAAACACCCCCCTGACTATAGGACGAATTCTATAAAAAAAGTGGATTAATCTATTTTCTGAAAGTTGAATGTATAATAACTACAATTTTAGAAAATCTAAAAACACATTGTACAAAAAATATATAAAGGTTTTGATTCTACTCGTAAAAAAGAAACACTTATAATTTTAATTATTTTTCATTTAAAATAGTTATATCTTATTGAATATATAATATGTACAGTATATGTCAAATCAACTCCATAACAATGAACTCATATTTTTAGTGGATATTTTATTTAATATACATTGTTACAAATAAAAGATATTAAGCACAATATACTTTCAAATATTTTTAAATACTACATTAATATCCAAAATAATATAGGTCTAAAGTTTGGAGCGGTTTGTAAACTATGAGTATTTCACAATTCCAAATAATGACCAATATGCTCTATATATACTAAATAAATACAATTATACAGTTTTCTAAAATCACTAAAAAACTCCTCTTTAGTTGAAAGCATGGCTATAGAATCATTAATATATAATACAGCTGCAATAAAAAATTGATAAATAGTCTAATATAAAATAATGAAATAGTTATATTTTTATGCTTTTTGATTAGCATAGATATTGAATATTTTTGATATTGATGTTGGCCATGCCCATTATAATATTAAACAGAAGAACAAATTAATGGATGTAAATCTAACACTATTAGGCATAAAATAATACACAGCAAGAGCTTTCGTACGTGTCTTTATCAAAACATATAAAAAACATATACCTGGCTGCGTAGTATTAGAAAATACAGACAAAACAGAATCATTTCTGTAATGGGTGAATCCATGCAATGTGTTTTGACAGCTTAATAAAATAAATTTTTGAAACCACTATTGTAAGGTTCAATTAAATTTTGAATAATTGAATTAATTCAATATTTATATAAAACATATTTGCTTAATATATATAAATGTTGTTTTTAAAAGAACTGTTTAAACAAAACAATATTTATAGATCCAAAATAACAAAAATGAAGATATTATCGAAATTCCAAAAAGCACAAGATAACAATTTCTTTGGTGGTTTTTAATGTTCTTGATCATATCCCTCGTACTGTTCACATTTGGATATGGTTCATCAGGAATAGGAATGTCCAAAAACTCGCATAATGGTTTCCAACCCATTTGAGCCTCGAAAATGAGAATACGATCTGATGGAACACTTGCCTTCACATGCTCAATCCAGTCATTAAACTTCTTCACAGACCCTTTATCATCCTCCTCTATGCCTGCAATCGTACCACATTTGTTGAGCATCCTTCCCAAGTATCTAAATGGAGTAAAGTAGGTGATCCAACTCACTGGAAACTGGTTTGCTGCGAGGTTAGCCAACATTACAGAGTTCCGAACACTATTTACCCAAGAATGAGGTTCTCGAACAGTGAGAATGATTTTTGCATTAGGATACACTCGCAACAGTTGGACGTAAAATAGACAGCTTGGATGATCCACAGTGGCGCAAAAATCTTTGAATATATAACGCCATTCTTCTTGGGATAAATTTCCTTGATCAACAGCTTTGATCCATAACTTTATATGGCTTGGATATGAAGTTATTTCTTTCATATGATAACACTTTCCACCAAGTAATCGTTCCAGGGCTAATTTCAAGCTATGTGTTCCTGTTCTCATCAATCCTGCTCCTATCACAATTAAATTACATGATTCATTATCTGAGGACATTACATTTTGTTTTACGAAACAAATATTTCACAAATGTAATTACTTAGTTTTTGTATATACTGAATAAATCTGTTGCCTGGAGCCATTGTTATATTGATTATACAAGATAAGGCGAAATTATAATTCGTGGCTCAAAGGTCAACGTAAATTCAATCCATGAGTAATTAATTATTTATAGTACAACTTTCATCTAATAGAAATTGACGTATGAAATGTTGATATTTTTCGCTGCTATAAATACCCTGATTAAACCTCTTGGTGTAATATAGCAATTGATTTTTTTTATTCGGGAAATGAGTTTTTTTCTATTCATTTAAGATCTGGTTCAATTTCATTTGGAAGAACAGCACAGGTATTTGTAATTTACCGAAGTTAAATGTTTCATCAACCGTTAAAATAAATATATTTATGATCAAAAACTTTATTGAACTCACATATTTTTAATACGAATTTATAAGTATAAAAATTTAATAAGAGTTCATATTCGTAATTTTATATGCATAAAAACAATTTTAACAAGCAATGTGTAAACTATGTTGCTAACACGTTATTTATTGGTTAAACATACTACATGTGTATTATGAATATAATTCAAGAGTAATTAATTTTTTAATAGATTTTACTGATGTTTATATGTTCTGATACCTAAATTTCAATTTTAATTCATATTCAACAGAACAGAGAAATCCAGAAATTCTAGAAATCTTTGTCGATACAAATATTGAGCTACATGTTTCTAAAATATTTTCTTTCTTTAATGTTTACTGTTAAATTGTCCTTTTTGTTTTAAATTCCCATCAATTCTAATTGGTTAAATGTGAAATTAGATAAAAAGGTAAAAAAGAATAAATAATGTATTTAGTTTAATTATTAAAATGATAAAACATGATAACCAAACTATATAACATATAATAAATTATTAAGAGAAAACGATAAAATAGATCAAATTGAAGATACAAATATATTGTCAGAAATTGAATTAGAGTTCTGAACCGTAAGATATCGCTTCTTTAATTTGTGCGATAAACTCCAACATCTGAAATGAAATGAAGCAGCACACAATTTTATGAACGTATCTTTAGTATAAAGAGCCCAGTTGTAAAATGCATAACCCACCATTTCTTTTGATTCCTTTTTAAACGTGGGAAGAAGAGGGAGCATAGAAGTCGCTTGTTGACACCAGACCAGCGATTCAGCAATCATTTTCCTACTGTAGGAGAAGGACAGGTACAATCTTCCAACGGAAAAATATCGTCGTTTGCGACAATTTTTGATAATTTATTTTGCGTTTATTTAAAATTTAAGCAGTCAGATAAAAAATCTAATAAAAATGGTGAAGACGTTACAATTATACCAAATTTTAATTGATTTTTAGAAATAAAATAAATGTTTCAATAATTAAGCCAATTACAACATAAGCCAATAATTATGACAAAAGTTATTCATATGTTTCCAATGGTTATAGAAAGTTTGTTAAAATTTCCAATATTTTATATTAAAAAAATAATAGGAACATTGAGTATTAATTTAATGCTGCTGGCTCTGCAGAAATTTGAAATCCGTGGTGAATTTCCTCTAAAATTGATTATACAAGTACATAAAAGATAAACCGGAAGAGTGGCACAGATGTTTTGTCGTCCGTAAAACAAAAGGATTCAAATAAATTATATCAAATGAGATGATAATAATATGAAGATATACTAATATTTAAATTCATGAAAGTACATCAGAAATAATTGAATACATATTGTTGACTAAGAATTCATTCTACTTCATTTTAATTTTGGATTTCTTACTTCTAAGTGAGGAATAATTTAAACACAAAATTTAAGTATAAAACTAAATATTCTTACCCAAATAGATTGACTCCTTCGTTCCACAATCTGGTGATGACATAGTTAAAATGACTTTCGAATTTAGAAATATCCTACAAATGAACATACAAATAAAATAGTTAATTTAATGTAACTGCTAATATTAATCACTATTAGATTGGAATTTTATTACAATTAAACTTTATTAGACAGAATAAATAAAAATTATTAAAAATTTTACAAAATAAATATTTAATTAAATGAAGTGTAATTAAAAAACAATAACTGTAACTGTAAAACAATATTCTATAAAATTGCAACTTGTATAAGTTTTAAAATAATTTATTTAAAAAATCAATATCTGATCATTGGACGATTATAAGTGAGTTAACCCGTAAAACTTACGGTTATATTGTTTATTCACTAGAAAGCTTCAATCATTTAATGTTTTTAAAAAAAAGTTAATTTATATTTTTACACGAACTAAATGCATGGAAACGCAAAGGGAAATAATCTACAACAAAAGATTTTTGAAATATCAATATCAATAGGACTCACGCTAGATTTATCCTCCAAATAGACAAATAATTGACGAGCAAAGTCCGGTCCACGATGACCGGGATCAGCTGTGGAAAGTTGAAAATGATCCATATGTAGGTCAAACAGAAGACAGAACAACTTTCTAGAAAGAATAAAAAAGGTACGAGTTAAATAGACCTTTTCTAGTTGTTTGGAATCTATATTTCTAAAAATAAACTTTTATGAATATTTATTGATTTTTGCTGCGCATTAATGAATGACAAACTAAATAAAAATTCATTAACGAGTGTTCCTTTTCCCATAAAAGTAAAAATAAATTTTAAATCTTGATATTTTTAAATTCGTTAATTTTAAAAAGTAATTTTTATGATATACAAAAATTTGTAAAATTGAAATATATAATTTGACAGCAAGTATGCTACTAAGTTCATCTTACATTACAAGTCTGTCTTTATCAGCTACTGTTTCGATGAGAGCTGTGTCCAAAGCTATCAGAAGGAATTCTTCACAGAGCAGCCAATGTTTATTGCGGACTTTACGATCAAACAGCAATTCTTCAATAATAAATGGTAAAAATTGTAACTTTAATGTAATAAATACTATTTATAAATAAACTAAAGTTAAATTCGCGGAGTATCTCCACTGAATTAAATATTTTTATAAAAGTAATAAAATGATATAAATAAAAAACAAAAGTTATCTTCCTTTTTGCTTAGTATTGGCTTTTACATATTGCACATAAATGTATGTACAGGGTGTCTCAAAATTCACGCACCATAAGAAAAATATGATAAGCAAATGGTAATCCACTTTATTGAGTCCATAGATATTAGTGTTAAGTGATGATGCCGGCCATGTCCTATCTGTCTTCAAAAGTAATCATACATAATTACCGCTATACTGGAGTTATTCCAACCTAAACAGGGTGGATGATTCCAATATGCAAAATGCTCCACGGGAAACGGTGTGGGTCGAAATTTGAGGAAATCGAATTATTGGACCATAAAAATTTTTTCGATAAAAATGTCCCAAAAGATACTTATCTGTTATATGCTTCAAAATTGTATTGTGTTTTTTCTCGATTACTTATCGCTGCAACTTTGATTTATGCAAAATGGAGCATCATCATATTTTGGTCTGAAAGTTCGCACTTATCTTGAAAATGAATTCCTAAGACAATGGATATAGGACGTGTTCAACTATTGTGTTCAACAGCAGGCACAGAACTCTTGGTGATTTGAAAGATAGAATAACAATTGAAATTGGGGTCATTCAAGTATTACGTAGGCAAAATTTGGATCAATTTAAACCCAGTCCCCCCCTGTACGCAGGCAGTACGCATTGTATAGTCCCCCCTGTACGCAGGCAGTACGCATTGTATAGACCCCTCTGTACGCAGGCAGTACGCATTGTATAGACCCCCTCCTGTACGCTAGTACGCATAATTCGCAATATTAGATATAATATAATGTACGCGAATTTTGAATAATGAACATAAAAGTCTGAAAAGGTTGGCCACTTTGTGCGGAGGCATTTGTTGGCTGCCAGTTCCGCTCGCGATCATAATTATAAAAATACATGAATTAGTTTAATCATGTGTTTCACGGTATAATAATATTAAGTTATCCATCGGTGTCAGACGGGTGCCGTTTCTATTTATAGATGTATACTCTAGATATGGTAGGGAGGTAGGTATAATTCGATCTATGATTATGGAATATACTTAATAATATTTTTGTTCTTGTTGCTAATGTTCAATACGTCAGAAAAGTATATGACTCTTCTTTAAACGATTTCTTTGGAAATTGATACCGAAGCTTTGTTCATCTATGTAAACTGCAAATACGAAGCAAAAAATGTTTGGACTGCGTATGATACATCATAAGTAAAACGTACGCATTTCCTAACCACCCCCCCACCATCTGGGCGTACGTAATACTTAAATGGCCCCATTGCCAAAATTGTTGCTGATATTATTCAAAGAGCTCAACAATCAGTTCTCCATCGATGCTGGAAATGTACTGAAAAAGACGGAGCTTAATTTGAGCTGTTTTTTGTAACTTTGTAAAGTAATATTCTATATTTTGTGTATTTCAATATAAATACAATGTTCTGACAAAAAAATGGATTTTATGCGTTATTATGCGTGATTTTTGAGACACCATGTACTGCTATAATCATATCAGTCGCTTATCATGAAACTGAAATACGAAGAACGCATTTGTTAATATATTTTACTACACAGACAAATTATCCCTATAAAAAATCTTTACTTCGGTTATAAAATTCAATACAATAATTTTTTTAAATTATCGATTCTAGTCGCAATTTTCAGACAGGAGAGTTTTATCTTGCTAAATGAAGGACAATAGCTGAATCCTTTTTAGTAAATATATGCTGTTTTATAATATATATATACATCAACTTACGAACTACGGATTCACACACGTTAATATTGAGCAGGTCTGTGTTTGCTTTGGCACCTACAATTACTCTGTGGAGTTCACCACAGTCTAGATGAAGACGACATTCCAGTTCGAACAGAAACATTCCACGTTCTATGTCTGAAGTAAAAGAAGTAAAGCGTCCATTTGTTACCCATCGACCGTGATTTTCGCCTCTTTTTCGGTGTAGAAATAAATTCCAATTATTTAATTAATTACAATAAATCAAATTAGTTGAAAAATAAGATAAATTCACAAATTTGATATTATTTGAAATTGAATATTTAATATTAACCGAAAAGCTCCTTTAATACCGATTCTTTTGATGGGCGATAGTTGATCATCCGAAAAATCGCGAAGGACGTTTTTTAGAGAAAGAACAGCATCCAAACCAGTGACATAAAGAGAACTCTAAAATAGAAGAAAAGAAATCTAACATAAATTACTTATGTATCCGAAACACAGCCCGAAATAGTGGAGTAATCTTATAAATCAATACAAAACAAACTTTATGATAAATTAAACCATTAATAATAACTACAAAACGAACCAAATATAATTAGATTTAGAGGCGACAAAAATTAATTTAGTGGAAATAAAATTCTAAAATACTGAAAAACAAAACTCGTCATTTCAGTATGTCAATATTATTTCGTGAGAGCGTTTATTGTTATGTTATGTTTTGTATTGCCTGACTTTCTTTTATAATGAGATCTGTTTTGAAAGAATAATGGCTGTGAAAATGACGCAAATAATGGCATTTGTCAGAATGAATGGATGGTCAAGTTTCTGTCTGTAATGTAAAGACATGGCTGAATGGGAGTTGTTATAATGTTTGTTACGATACTTATTACCCAGCTTATTGTCATTATTGCTGTCTGCTAATCTTAAACATGACATAAGACAAAATATCTGGATTTTACATGGAACATTAAAATCTGGATATACTTCCACCAATTTTAACGAATTTTAAATCAAACTTTGTATTACATCTAATACTTTCGATAATGATTAATATCTATTATATTATGAAAACTACGTTACTCGATAAGTCATACACAAATATTCAATTTTTTATCAGAACAGAAACATACAATACATAATTTCAATAAGGTTAAACATAAATAGTAGAAAATGGAAAAGTTAACTTACACTGTAATTGATTTTCCCTGATTTCAAATTTGACAAAATAGAAGAAGCTATCATGTACAGTGACCTAACTTTCAGTGGAATATCTTCGCCATTATCGGATAGAAACGATAGCTAAAAGATAGAAGAAATACTTGACAACTAATATAAGATAAGATTCTGTAAACTTTGAAATAAAAAAACAAGAACCACCTAGGAGCATAATTTTACAAC
>JAUZNC010001030.1:0-41422 GCA_034780395.1 Vannuccia rotundouncinata | reverse complement strand
TATGCTGATCAGTCTGTATGTTGATCAGTCTGTATGCTGATCAGTCTGTATGTTGATCAGTCTGTATGCTGATCAGTCTGTATGCATCTACTTTAATCACTATACTCTACATACATATATGGAATGAATTCAATAACGTCAAGAATTTAACTAAAGAATAATTTGAAGATATGAATAATCAATTAAAAACAGTAAAACATTTTTGAATGCTATCTGCATTTTATATGTCGCATTTGATGTTACTGGTAATTTATTTATAATTACAACGAAATTTTGAAATTTCTAGATCGTTTGCAATTAAATTTATTTATTTGTTTGTAGAATTCAACCGGATTCATGAAGATGTAATAGTACCTAAACACAGAACAAGTCACGTCAGAAACTCGGCAAGAAAGATGCTGAAAATTTTAATTTGTTACCGAAAGAACCTTGGCAACTAATACCTACAATTACCGTCGTCTAAATTTTCTGATGTTCATATTAGTGCAAGGGAAGATAGCGAGGGCGAAACTTGGTGAGACCTGGTGAACTCGAAAGACCAATGGAAAATTGACTTTCGTAACTCTGTGAATGACCTTTTACAACTAAAATGTTACAAAATAACTTTCTTACAAAACTATTAAACACAATTAATGAAAACAGAAATAATTTCTGAAAAAATTACATATATGATTCAACTGGTAAAGAGCGTTACGATACTCGGAGAATTAAATCCGTTGTTAAATAGTTCTCGTATATCATTAAGTTAAATTTTATCAATTTCACGTAAATAGTAATTAGATTAGTTTTATCTTTAAACATTTTGTTATTACAGAAGGGTACCTAAAGTCGAAACGTATGATAATTTTACATTTTTCTTTTAAAATTTAATTTGCTTTTATTGATGTTTTTATTAACAGTTATTTATATTACATATAGTGTTTTTATTTCCTTTTATTAAACACGTTGTTTTGTATATTATTAATAGGAGGATCTCAGACACTTGATATCTGAAATTTGAAATTAATAATTAAAAAAATTTGAAAGTGAAATTATTAATCATAAATATAGCATATATATAAATATATATAACCTATACGTTAATTAAATTTGAAAAAACGTATAACTACACTTTTTCCTAAAGAGTTATTTTTAATTATAAAATAATTATTTGAAAGGTTTGTATTTATATTTTAATTTGATTACAGTTGTCCAGTATATTGGTTAATGAATTGCATACACAATAAAAAGTTGCTCGTATTTCAATCATTGCGTACCTACTATATATAGCTAATATGTATATATTGGGAGGTTATTTGTTGAAGAATTATTAAAAGTATCCCTATATTAAGTATATAAATTATTTTAAAGTACTCTGACTGTATTTAAAGTAATATTTTGTGATTATGTTCGTATTAATATCAAAATAAAAATAAAAAGGAAGTGTATACACTAATAAAGAAGTGTAAAAACATTAATTGTATAGACATTGGCAGTAGGTCGTTAACTCATTGGCCAAGCATTTGCCAGTGAAAATAATTTTGAAAAATATATTCAAATCTTTTCATTATTTCAAAATACCCACAATTCTGGGTATTATTTTGTTTCAGTCACTCGAGGACTACAATAAAATACCCAGACAGTTGTAATTTATACACAAAGTGTTTGCAAAAATAACTATTTTTTACAATATTATTATTTTCAAAAAAGAATATAATCTGTTTGAATATTTTGTAAAATACTTGTGATCTTAATTAAATGAAACTTATATTTGTAAACAATCTTCACAGTTTTGTTAAATTTATAGAATATGACGTTACAAATACTAACGTCACATGATGTCACAATTACTAACATTTATAACAGACAATACGACAATTTAGAAATATTAGAATTTCGGAAAAACTGAATTAATATTTCCAGTGTAAATTACTGGTAGAACTCAAAATATTAAGGGTTTAATTAAAACTAAAATAGCCTTCATACAAGAATATTTCGATTTTGATGAACATTTTTGGTAAAGTATTACTTTTGAAAGCAAATCAAGGGTAATTATAATTTTTCTGAATTTTAATTACTAATTTCACTATAAACAGTACAAAAAATTGATAAAATGATAAAATATAAAATTTACAATTTATTTATATTTATATAAGGACAATTATATAGTTCTTCATTTATACCAAATTTCAGGTATTTAGCTAACATAGAAAAAATTGTAGAGCACAATTTATAACTTGATTTTAAATAAGGGATCCAGCATGACATATAATTGGGTATTAATATGATTTTTAAGAAAACGTAGATAGCATAAACCTGAAAATAGTTTTGTAAGAGCTAACACAAATTATGGTATATCATTTCTTTTGTGGTATGAGCTAAAACACACTCTGCCATTTTGGCTAATATTACTTATTATAAACTTATATATATTGATCACGTACTAACGTCATATGCACTTCAACTTGCAAATATGATTTGTTTATCGTTAGGTATAGGTATTGCACTTCACTCCTATCACTAAGTTAGAGTTTAAAATGTATAGTGTTACTAAACTTAAAAATGAAATTACAATAGTGTGTATTTGTGGATATACCATTTTTAGTTCACGATTCATTAAAAAATTCCTCAAGTTTTCCTTCAAGTATAAAATTAATCATTATTTTAAATTCAAAAAAATACATACAAATTTTTAAAAGTGACAGAATTATTTGCGTAAAATGAAAGTATAGCACTCAAGAAAAAAGTATATATATATATATATATATGTGATAGAATAAAAATGTGTTTTTTAATTAGTCAAATATGTTTTTTTGAAGCTATGAAGTTAACCATATTAATCGGGACCCATTTTCACCTTTTTCAATACTTTTGACATTTTAACAATTCCTTAATAAAATATAATTACCAATAAATATTGCTTTGATTTCCTTAACTACCCTGTAACGAGATTTGTTTTTAAATTTGTTAAATATAGTGTAAATTATGATAGAAATTTTTTATATTATATATATTTATTAGCGACAAATTCATTTAGAATGGCCAAAAGCAATGCGGCTGCACAATTTAGATAAGCATACAGAATTAGTTGTAATGAATTATTTATTATTTAGATTTTCATATTAATGAAATATTAATTTTGTTATATGAAAAAATGTTCACATATATATATCCATAAAATTGATATAATACAGAATGGTACCGTTATTATCAATATACTCTTTTATAGGTTAATTAATTAATGTTTCCGAATAGTTTAAATCATTTTTCTTTTTGTCCCATATAAAAAGTATTACTTTTAGACCGGTCCGTTAAGAATGTATGAGGTATCCTATATAGCCATAGAGCATATAGACACGCTTAGCTGGTGAGAGGTAACTGCCTATTTCAATTAAAGCCTAAATAATACTGTCTATATAAACGTTCAATAAAGCATTCAGTCATTCAACATTATCAAAAAGTTCTATAAGAAAGTATTTTAAGTAAACACACTCATTGGCATATAATTGCGCATTTTATGTCAATAATAAATACCCCAAACAGAGACTATAACAGAAGTGTTATAATAATTAGTATTATCCAAAAGTGCAAAAAGTGTGTTAGTTCATACCACAAAAGAAATGAATGACATACTATAAATCGTGTTAGCACTTACAAAAATATTATTTGATTTGAGCTAACTGTGCCTGATATGCTCACAAAAGGTATGCTATATTAATATTCGACTTAAAAGTATTTTTGGTTTATGTCATTAGGTTCTCGCTTTGTGGCTTTCTTCTCCTCTCTGTATTCTTTTCTTTCCACTCACGAGTATACATATCTATTTGAAGGATACATCGCATTAATCATTTTACTTTTTGTCTATAAAAATATATATGTACTAAATAATCATACATATATATGTATAGGTAAATGTTGACTTCGGTTTATGCGGACATTTTTTGTGCATTTTAGAAGTCGAGATTAGCCGGTTTTGATAAAATGAATTAGACAAAATTTTTAGTAGAATATTTTTAATAAAATATTTGGTGTATACTTTTTATACTACTTATATAATTAATAGTATTATATCTAAATCTGAATTTTGTCAGAGAGAATAATAATAAAATTGAGAGGTTAACTACAATAAAAGAAAAACCTTAAATCGTTTTTTATAGATTGATTGAAACATTTTTAATTTTCAGGATTAAAATAATTGAGGAGCTACTATACATATAATAATATAGTTTCTATTGAACTTTGGTAATATGTGACTGGTTGACTACTAGATTTCGAAGTTAACTTTTCAAGACAGTAACGAAGTTTTAATTATTAAAGCAAAGCTGGATTTGTAGAAGTATAGTGTTAATTGATCAACAGCTGTCTCAACACATCAAACGATTAATTTACATAAGCTGATATTTATTGGAAGAGGATGTTCAATTATATCAATACATGAGCGATAATACTGGCTTATGACTTGAATTGTTTTCATATTTCACTATATTGTATGATTAATTTTAGATTTTAAATATAACTTTTAATTCATAATAATTATAAAAATGAATTTAAAAAGGATTAGAAAATAATACTGAAGGTTCAGATAATTTAAAAAAATCACTAAATGTTGATTACGTTTAGCAAATCTTTAAAACGAAAAATTAGTAAAAACAATAAATACTATATGCCCATTGTTGAAAATAGAATATATTATATTATGTAAAAAGATATGTATAAATTATATTTGACAAAATTTTAAAAATGTACAGAAATATTAGCAGTAATCCATATTACACTGGATGCAATTGTACAAATATGCAGTCGAACAGAAGATATTGTAAAATACATTGATACACTAGCCGAACGATAAAAGATTTTTTGACAGTCAACCGATAAATATATCCGAGAATTTTGAGTGAATAAACATTTTCTACATTTTGCAAAGCACTTTGCTGATGAGCAATGCACCAACCAGCTAAATTAAATTTTGCACACAACTATGTGAACGAATTTAGTTGTGGCTAAAATGTAACGTTTTGCATTGTTATAAAAAGTTTTTGAAGTAATTGAGTAAAATTAGTTTGCCAAGAAAATTTTAGATTTTTAGTATATTGCATACCAGTTTGTTTTATTTCAAAAGTTAGAAAAGTTTACCACGTGATATAAAACAATTTCTTTCGGCAATATATTCGACACAGAATTATTATTTCACATTTTGTAATGGAGCCTTTGTGAACTTTATTCTAATACTATAATTGAATTGTTAATAATATATTACCCGACAGACAAATTAAACCATAGCGTCAATGATGTTGAATAGGAATAATTGAAACTATATAAAGATTTTCATTATTTTTAATTGAAACAGTGATACCATCAACGAAAGAAATTGACTGACTTGCAGAAGTAGTAAACAAACTTCAGTTGTTCACAACAAAAATGAAATTAAAAATGTCAGGAATACTCCACTAGGTATATAAAGAAAAATCGATGTACAAACCGTTTGTTTAAAGATAATAATTAAACTAATCAGGAGAAACGATAACTTGGAATGCTGATTGGCAAATAACAAAGTTTTATAAGAATATGAATAATTGGTGTAAGTATATGTACAAATTGATAACAGGCCACTCTATCACAATAGGAGTCAATGAGATCACATACAGAAAAGTCAATAAAACAATTTTTTTATAAAAACAAGAGATAAGAAGAGATTGCATGTAGCCGGAAAATAAATCCGTTTAATAAAAGACAATAAACGTCGACTTCGTTTAGTCTGCACCACTTCAATTATATTTGAAGCCTTTAGAAAGTAGGTAATATTTACTTGCATATTAAGGTGAAATTCCAAATATATACACAAGAAACACAATTGAACATAATTAGTGTTTTGATGTTAGAATTTAATTGGAAGCTTAAGGACAGGTTGGCCACGAATTGCGTTCTACGGAATACCATCATCGTCGGACGGTTTAAACACCATCATAATTCGTCGGACCAATTGGGTAAATTTTGAAGAGGGCAATTCGTCCGCAGAGGAGGGTATTCGTCGGGAAACGCAATTCGTCGCCATAATAAAGCGGGCACATTTCATGGAGTAGTTGGTAAAAGAAGTTTGTATCTAGATCAATATGTACATGATAATTGGAATTCCTGATTCAATAAGGCTAATTAAAAATGAGATTAAATTGTTTGAATTTGAAATGATTTTAGAAATAATAAGCAGTATGGGGTGTTCCCATGATTGAAATGCATTATCAAGCCTGTGTATTTTGAATCTCTGAGGTGGAATATAAAGGTTTGCTTAAAGAGTATTATTTACAAAGAGCTCTGAGAACTCACATAATACAAGATATCGTTCAAACTGGACTGTTTGTCAAGTATAAAGATACTGTAATAACCGTGAGTGTTAAAATTGTCCAAAGATTGCTGGAGAGTCTTTCACAGTTGGAGTTTGGTTTGATGAATCTGGCCACCTCTGCTGAATTAAAAAATGAGTAAACAATGTATCTATAATCAATATATTACAATATAATTGAATATATTATATAATTATATAATCAATATTTTACAAATCGATAAATTGACGATTGTTAGTATAGTGTTGTCTCTATGTCTGTATACAAAACAGAAGATTGTTTAAATGCATCCCTCGATTGCTATATGGAATAAAAGATGTAGAATTCCGACATTTTATTATTAAAATACAATTTCTCTAACACATTTATCGGAATTATTCGTTATTTAATATTGTTGGTTTACGAAGATAATGTAGAAATGAATTAGATAGATAGTATAAAACCAAATAATGTATTTATTTAAAAACTTAAAAGCAATATTTTATTCCATCTACTGTAGATTAGACAACACTTATTAAATATAATTATCTGGATTTATGTTAATTTCATTTTCTGACGAGAATATTTTCGGCTGTCATATAACTTCAAATAAATGGACTCAAACTAGCTAGCCAAACCAAGATTCTGCAGTGATCTGGTTATAGTAAATTGATGTTGCAATGATTACAATTGAAAAATAAAAAAGTATGCCGACAGAAAGCCAAAATGTCATTAATCCAGATCATATTTATTATATTTACATAGCTACCCGAATCGTTAAAATTATTCAGTTGTAACTCAATAGACACAAACATTCAATATCTAAATGAGGTCTACGTGTAGGATTTACTCACGAGAGCCTGGATAGAATCTGGGTGAATCGGGGTTCCTGAAGCCTAGGGTTGTGAAGTAGTGCACCGCTGTAGCACTCTCCGACTCTCTGGACAGCTGTTCATCGATCGATAATGTCTGCACGCGGACAATGTAGAAGGTGGCCGGTTTGAGGCCTGTCAGTGTTAGTGACGTCACATTCTAAGTAAGAGGAGAGAGTTATGACGTCAACTAAGTGTGTTTAAAAAAGTGTGACACAATTATTTACTAGATATATAGTACAGAGAGTCAGCGGTTAGATAAATTGTACAAATCTTATATGAAATGAAATGAAACGATGTCAATGCAATGATAGTTGAAAAGGTATTATAACATTATAGTGTACACAATAAATTTAGATAGAATCATTTACTTTTTTACATTTAAAAATCACTTTGCCAATGTATATATAGAATCAGATTATACAGTAATTATATTACAAATTATACAGTGAACAAACAATGTCGGAATCATGAGACTAAATCATTTTAAATTCGCAAAATATTTGCAAACAAAAACTCCCCTCCCCAAACCACGGCTCACTAACCCTCCTTATCGATCATGTTTAATCTCGCGCCCCAAATTAGTGGTCAAATGAGACATGGTCCTTCCGGTGACTTCATTAGACATGAGAAAGAGAAAAAGGCTCGTTCTCTTGATTAGCGGCCAAAACTTAATGAACATCAGATACAAAGAGAAGGAGGGCGAGGACAGACAGACAGACTTTAACTAAATATTAATTTCAGACAATGATATTCTCTAAATCGTTCCTTTTTCTGTCTTCATTCTCATTTCGGGATGAAAAATATATCTAATTTGTTTCGGGATTTTTACATTTATAATTGCATTTTTTTCCAAAATATAAAATAAAACTGGAAAAACAACAATTTGGAGTTTTTCGTTTTTAACATCCGAAGAATAAATGTGAAGACAAAAAATCTGTTGTATTAAATAGGATATCAGTATATATATATACTATTTTTATTCAGTATATTAAATGATGATTAGTGATTTTCATGAAACATTTAATAAACTTAAGACGAAATGTATCAGAACAATGAATAATATAAATGACTCAAAAAAATTATTATTAATAGATAAACCTTAAACATCATTTGGCGTAAATAAACTCAACGTTTAAGAAGCCAAAACATTTATTTAATTGTGCCTTTTATATGTATAAAGACTATCTAATTAAATTTTGTTTTATTCAAACATTTTATGTTGTGAATTAATTGTGACAACCATTTATACTAAATCTGTGTCAATTAAAATATTTCAAAGCGACATTTTCCTTTCTTGTGACGTCCAATTCTTTGCAGAAATACCAAAAAATTCATTTCAAACGGACGTTTTCTGACAAACATGTCTCTATTCTGTGTTTATTGATATTTGAAAAGAAAAATTCAAAATACTCTCATTTAAGAAAATTATACAAAGATTGAGTTGCGTGTTGATCCTATCTTTGCAAAAATAACAACAATTTCGGGGAATAATGGAACCTCAGATTCGAGCCAATGTTTGCCTGGGTATTTTAGCAAAATAAAAGGCGAAGTTTTTGTCATATTCAGTCATTCAAAGTCAATTATAACTCTCTGACTCCAAGTACAACGGCATAAACTATCTCGATATGCATATTATTTTTAAAGTTACTACTCCACTTAGTAACGAGAAGAGGATAAAAATGTTTTCAATCTAGTGATATATTGAGATTCTTTTGTCTTATTCTCTACATATCTTTATAGAAAAGCCATTAGCTCGACTCGATCACCATTAAATTCTGAGGAGTTTCCTTCAACGGCCATAAATCGCAATTATATCTCGCAGGCAAGTTTCATGTCTTATGATGCTGCTTATACATATATAGCATGCTCACCACCTAGAGCAGAGCCTGCAATAATATATTATTCCACATGTATCCATCCAGTTGTAATACAGCATCTCTACTTTGTTCCAAGTATAATGTTGACGAAGTCATCGCTATAAAATGTTCTCTACCCGATATATACATGACTTTGCTTTTTTATCTCCTGAGACTAAATAATTTATCAGGCGGGGTGGTATGGCACATCTGAATAAAATGGTGCTGTTTACCGCTCAGTGACTAATTATCTGACGTTTTCTTTCTATTCTATATATGCCGACCCAGTGTTAATAGGTGAAAGGTAAAAAAGGATAAATTGTAGCAAAGCCACATTTATCTGATTTATGTTAGCAGAATATATCAGTCGCAACGAGAAATAAAATAATTCACATTATCAACATAAATAAATCTTTATAAATTGGGTTCAAATGAAGAAAGATAAATTATAATCGCCGAGTTAGCCAAAATACGAAAAATAAAAAGTTCGAACTTACATGATCACAAAAAGAATTTAAAAATAAAAGAATGTTATCATAATGTATATTTCATTGACTGTTAAAATATATTAATTTTATAAGATTTTAACTTTGGGGAAAGATCCTCCACAAAATCATGATGACAAAAAAGGAGATTCATTTAAAAAAGTTCAATATAGGTGTCATTTTAATCCGCAAATAAGAAAGATTTTCAGGTTTGTCTATATAAAAAAACCTATCACGGGATCAAGAACTTTGGCAGACATCTCTTACACATTATGGACAACTTACATTTGGCAGAACACGGACATCGGAATGTCTGAAGTCCAAAATAGGAGTGAAGCCAGCCTCGTCGTTGTACATTTCTTTATTAACCGGTTCCTGTTGACGGGGACCCCACACAACACGATACCGAGAGAATGCACCCCCCAGCAACCGTTGTTGGCTTCCCTTGGCAACAGGCGACTGTCTGGTTCGACGGGACGACGGCGCTCGCCAGGAGAGTTCATAGTTGAGTGCTTTCCGATCTACGAGTTGAATGTGTAGGTTGGAAGGTGAGGCGGGGAGTCGAGAAGTGTCCGGGGCACAGGCGGGGGCGGTGGTGTCTTCAGGGACGTAGAGGTCGGGGCAGGAGGGGGTGCAGAAGCAGGTGTGGGCGGTGGGCGAGTCCGACGGCTTCCTCGTGGCCGTCAAGGGTTCCAAAGTCACCGAATAGCGACAGTTGAAGTTGAGTTTGGTGAGTCGATAGAGGCGTTTCTATGGGGAAGAGAAAGTTTTAGTGAATTTAAGAAAGTAGACATTTGCTAAAATACTCTAATTAGAGTTTGAAAATTGTTCTTAACCAAACGTTTATTTATGACTAAGCAATCATTTTAACAAAAATAACTCTTAAATTATCCACTTGAAATAGTTAGTGTAAAAAGAACAAAATTAAGATATTAATTTATAGTTGGATATTTATTATTATAAAAGTATAAAAATATTTAATTTGACCAAAACAAAATAAATGTTAATGAGAAATTCTTTGTATGGAAATTTTCAAATTCGAGATAAAAAATAGAGTGATATTATAAGCAATGTATACGAGACAATTCGTTATTGGAAATAATTATTTTTCAAAAAAAATTTATTAAATAATTTCTCCTCCAGATTTTTTGACAGGTAAAAACGTGAAAAGGTCAAATTCTAATTTCAAAATATGACTTGTTAAATTGTGTGATCAGATTTCAGTCAAGTTGGAGTGTTTCTATATTAATAAATATCAATAAAACAATGTATTAGCCAGACAGTTCAAGAATTGTGAGCTGTTGTAGGAGTGGGTGTATATCTCATAACGGTTCATATTTTATGCCAATTCTCGGCATTTCCGATAAGATGGCACAGATAAGAAAGTTTCAACTTAAAAAAAGAATGATAATTGTAAAGAAGACAAGCCTGAATGAGAATGATCGTTATGAAACTGTTTAAATTAATTTCACAATTAATTCAAGCATCTTCAATAGTTGCTGTCAATCAGGACAATGCAGCACTATAAATCGATAATTGAAAGAGAAAGAGAACAACGGGAAGGAATGGATTCCTAGTTTCTGTCTCCAGTGATCGTACTGTGCTTGAGAGGGGGTGGGGAAGGCTAGATTGGTGCACTTGAGTAAGGGAACAAAGAATAGAATGTGAGGAGGTGACAATGAGTACCATGCGCGCTGTGAAGATGGTCTTCAGTCCAACGCTGCTTGATGACCACCCTATATCTATACCCTGTCGGGCTTCGTTCACAAACACTCAACATATTGTGTGTAGTCGTGGCTGCGTATAACAGTCAAGCTTTGAGCATTTCAATCTTATCCTCCTTTCTCGGCTGCAACACAAAGAGTGGAAGTCGACTTTTTCATCTATCTGCACCACTCTCAATGGAGGCTGATGAGAAGGGATCACTAATTAAAAGCAAACAAACTCAGCTTTCTTCAAACACACGCTCCGCAATATATCAACTTATTTTTCTTTAATTTTCAACTTAAGAATTATTTTTGAATATTCAATCAAACATCGCAGGAACTAAATTCTAGCTTAGAAAATGCAAAGCAGATAGAAAAGCGAAACTAAGAAACCTAGTGAAATAGTTGGAAAAATTTTTCGAGATAATTTTTAAATATATCAAATTAAATTAGGAATATATTATTTCAAATAGCTTATTCGAAAATCAAAATAGGTCATTAAGTATGAAATTGAATTACTAAAACTCATTTTGTTTTATTATCGATGAAGAATAAAAACTATAGAAAACCGATTGTACTTTTATACCTGTCAGAAACTATTTTAAAAGTCCAATTTCTTCGTCTACCCTTCCTATAATAATATATTCTAACCATATGGTGATAAAATTCGAGGCATTTAACTCGCGCTATAACTACATAAGAATCTGAATACGGTATAGGTGATATTTAGAGGTCAGCTATACCTGCATGATTCCTGTCATAACTCCTTGTACTCCAATTTGGGAGTTCTCCTCAGAATCGATACAGACTTCCCGGGACCAATGGACAGTGTAAGGCGTGTCCTTACCGGCTGAATTATGAGAAAGCATGATATACGGGTCAGAATATTATTTTAATACTCAGTCTCTCTGGCTGAAAATGAGTTTTTTTAAAAACGATTATTTACTTGTCACAGTTGTGAGAAGAATATTCACAGTAAGTTGTCCTTCAAAGAATTCCGGTTTGAGCACCTTGAGTTTCGACTCAAATTTTGGATCATCTTTACAGGGACAGTTTGCTGAAGGTGTCTTTGTGACTGAAATATGTAAAAAAATGTTATAAGAAATAATATGGCGTGGGGGCGTGAGTCGGTTGATTTTAGAATGTGTTTTTCACATACATGATTTGTGATTTGATGTTTTGTATTTGGGATGATAGTTGGGCTTCTGTGCAGGACGAAGACTTGGGGTAGAAATAAAGATCGTGTTCGGTTGAGATACCAACTTTTGTGGCTGTCCTTCCCAAGATGACACCGCATAAACCTGAAACACAGAGATATTTAGTAGTAAAACTAACGGTAGAAAAATTGAAAGACTTGTTTTGTAATCAGTCAGTGTTTAATAAGATACAAGAAAACTTCAAGGAAACCATATTTAAAAAATTAAATTTTGTTATAAAAAATATTGGAACATGTATAACAATCATTTAATAAAATTATGGTATATGAATAACATACAAATATTATCTAATGAAAAACTTCTGGCTAATTGATTCTTGTGTAATATTTAATCCTCATTTCTGTATATTAAGATTTCTGTACTATTTTTTGTGAAACTTTAAACCGAATGGTTCTATAAGCGAATTAAAAAAAATTATTTTAATATCACGAGTAACTTCTAAATCACTTTATATACGAGTTAATGCACTAAACGGCAAATATTATGGAAAGTTTTACACATTTTTTGTGAGAAAGGGTGTTGTATCTCAATTTGTAGCCGCTGTTATGTCGATAAAAATGTGCTAATATCGTACATCATCATTAACCGGGGAAGGGTCGGTAGAGACGTAGCGATTATGTTTTATCACTTTATGACTCAACCTTTGCATCACCTATAATACCTCTACGACCCCACTTCGGTGAAAACATACACCAACGAGAAAAAGAATTAACTATATAATGTAAAGCATCGAGGATAATTGTCAGCCTGTGTTTATATGAGATAGTTGTAATATTACGTATATGGTCAATTGGTGTCAGTTTGCAGCTGGGAAAACTGGGTGTCTGCCAAGCCATTCATAGTGGGGCAGCCATGATGTAGGTAACCAGTTAGCAAAGAGGTATAACAGCATTTCTGTCTAAATACCTTGTTAATTATCAAACCGGGTTCGGCTGTAGAATGTTGTCTGTATGATAAATGAGGATAAATATAAGAGAAAGGGTGACTGGGTACATGAGGCTTGACTTATGTATTAATTTAGAACAACATATAAACCGCTGGTTTATCTTGAATGTGACAAATTTGACTATAAACGACAGCGGTCTTTGAATATTGTCCGGCATTTATGGCGATTCCTTTTATACAAACAGCGAACTATATAGGGACATGTTTACGAAACTAGATGTCTTCTTGACATGAATAAATGAATAAAATGTCTTGCATAGCATAATATTATGATTTGAAAGGATGTATACTTCTATTTCTAAACAAAGGTAATAGTTTTTATAGTAAACATACATAGTACACAATATTGTCTATGGTTAAATAATGGTACAAATTTATTGCAATATTGCGGATATTTGACAAATCAAAGCCAAGTTCCGAATCAAGTTATTATTATTAATAATAATAATTAATAACAATAAGCGTATATTCGATTTAAAAGTACATAAATGTAAAACTAGTACAGAACATAGGGGACAATATCGATGGACAGTACAGGAACAGGAGTCCAATATGAAAACCTTAAAAATAATGAGGTTATATTATATGAAAAAATTATTGATTAATAACAGTTAGTTTTGGGAAAAAATTAATTTTGTCTATAAGCAGACCGAGCAATGGCTACAGTTATTATTATCAATAACATTTACCGTTATAGAAAAACATTAACTGTCTAATATGGGGTGTTCTTCACTGAGAACACAAAATTATAGCGTAAATTGATCTTGTAAACCAGATATTAGCGATCAAATATTGAATGCATTAAATTCGGTCACAGTTTTACTTTGAAGCAACGGAGCAGATCGGGACTGAGTTTTCTCCCCACAACACGAAATCTTATGGCAGATTGATTTCTGGTCCGGTTGCAATTTTTCATTCATCCCTGATATGGAGTGGAGTGCGAATAGTTAGTTAGCAACCGTCGTCTAGCTAGCTAGCCTATAGCTCCCTGAGTCAACCAAATAGATTGAAGGTGACAGCCCGAATCAGAAAGCTTTCGACAACAATGTGGGATTATAGGCCTCCTATAACTCGATCAGTAGAGCGTTAATTAATGAGAAATGGACACATACGTCTTGCCACGAGCCAGCTAGAATTATATACCAATATACTGTAGGCATAAGTGCGGAATTACAGGGTCTCTTGGATGGTTTTCGAGGTGAACTAGAAGACATGCTGCATATCTGCTGTGAACATAATTGAACCTAAAACAATCTCGACACTCTCGTTTAAGAATTGATAAATTCTAAAGCATTGGAAATATTGAAAAAATTATTTGCTCATATAGGTAACGTAATAGAAAATATGTTGACAAGGCTTCTTTAATATTTTCTAAAATAATTGTTAATATCAAAAGTTTAGAAATAAAATTGGTATTTATTCCTATAAACTGTTTATTTTGTTAAATTTGTTCCTACTATATATATAATATATTTCACTTTTAAAAATAAAACAATTAACTATTTATATCGAGTTTTCTTTTACAATGATATGATAAATTTCACAAATTTTCTAAGGTTTTCAAAGGACAGTATATTATTATATATAGTAACTATACTTAATTTACCTGAACTTTGTAGGATGTATCAGGATCCAGATTCTCTATTGTATGCTGTCGACTGCTCTGAAACGTAAAATGAAACATTTAGGGACGCGTGAGTGACGATTTCAATACGATAGTATGTTACGTAATACTCAATGACATCAAGTTCCGGTTCTTCATAGAAGAAGATGAAAAAGGAAAAGATTGACCAATCTGTAGATGAACTAATTGCAGAAAATAGTTATTCGCTTGGAGATTCGATCATGATTTGAAATGGCCTTTGTGTTTTTGCTAAATCTTATATTCTACATACACTTCATAACCGATGAATTTTTAAATACATCGATAATTCTGATGTGAGAAATTAGTTATAAAGAATTATTGATTAATTATGGGCGAATATTTTATTTCCTCGATATAATACTTGTTCATATTTGTATACTTTCTTGCGTTAACTAAACCTATAATTATTTTTATCCTAAAATGTATTAACAAACTACAAGCGGGAGGGAGAGAGTGTCAAACCCAAAATTATAGTGAGAATAAAATTAATCACTAGTCACTGTTATGTGACAGGAAAGTCCTTTAGATGTTTACCAATATATTATACAAACTATATCGACACATATATGGTTCTATGAAACTTACAGGAGGTGCCGATTGAGCATATTTGGTGAGACCTTCAAGAGAATTTCCATCAGACTGGACATAGCCGTGATCATGAACCCATTTGATCTAAAACACGACGTTGCAATCAGCTATATTATATTTTTTGTGCAAGGTAGGCATATGTAAAATATGTTTAAAATAATAATGTTAAAATTAATTGATATAACACAAAAGATGTTTTATTTTATACAAATGGAAGAAAATTCTATTTAGAACTATTCAATAAAATCCATGTAGTGATTGATTTCACTATTGGTAATATTCTTATAGCTATAATAGTACCTATGTTTGTCCTTGTTAAAATTATGTGATTAACTAAATGACACACATATGGTACATTTCTGACAAGGAAGTCTCGTTAACATTTGTTAAATATTATCAAACTTTTTTTTCTGCACAACCAAATATATATAGCTAAGTATATCCATATATATTACCTAATTATATTTACTGTCACCGCGAACATTATTTCACAAAATTTCAAGCGAGGTACATGAAAAATATTACGTCTCATACAATTTTAGTTATAAAATAAACGTTTTCTTCATTTCCTACTCTGTATTCGGAGATAGGAATGTCCGACTGTTTCGATTCAGCCCAAGTGATGGTGACACTGATTTTACCACCGGCAAAGAAGCGCCACATGCCATCCGTGACGTTCCGCGGCGGCCGAGGAGGTCGTGGGGCCGGAGGACGAAGCGGATAGGGCTCAGAGGGCAGTCCGAAACCCCTAGTACCAGAAGGGGAGACCGCTGCCAGCCTAAACTGATAGATCTTCCCCACATCGAAAGCGTCAAGACGCGCACCCATCTTTGGAGTCTATAAACCAAAAACTCTCTCATATAGTACATGCCCAGCATCGAAATATGTGAAATATATTCTTCTACATTTCGTAACATTATATATTTCATGAAGACAGCGAAAAACTAAAGACAGTCCTAATTAATTTGAAGCAATAAAGCTCCTTAAATGGGCTGTTAACTATATTTCGTACATGTAAATATAACAATTTTGCTAATCTTGAAAATACAGACGCAAATTGGAGTCAAGTTTTTAGATATATATATAAAAGCTGATGTACCCATAATGAGATCAAAAACATTTGGCGGTGTGACTATAATGCAGCATATAATTGATATAATTATTCTTCTATATAACAGAGGAAGGAGATTAGTTTTTAACCAGGACGGTTTTATTAGATATTATAGGAATGAGTCAACAGCCGGTATGCATATAAATAAATAAATAAATAAATAATAAGTTACAGACATGTTCCAATTTGGATAATGTTAAATCCTCATCCCATACTTGTCAGAAATACAGTGAAAGTGATATCATTTGTCTTTAGATATAGTCCGATGTCTTAAACTATAGATGGTGTACAACTATAAAGGTTTATAATATATAAATTTATTGAAAATTTACGTGACATATATATGCGGTAAATTTTACCAAACAATATTCTTCGTCAAGGTTGTCGAATGTATAATTAATAATGAACGACAAGTTTTAATAAAATATGATAATGAAACAAAGAAATTTAGCTCATGATAATATACTGATTAATAATTAAAATCATTATATAAATTATTACATTTTGAAAAACGGAATACTTGTAAATATTACACCTTATAGTCTTAAATTTATGTTCTATATATTTTAACATGCATTGATTGAATATATATATATATACACAAATCAGATCAATCATTTAATGATAATTATCTTCAAGTTATGTCATATATTATAGATCCCCGTATATATAGTCACTCCAAACGACAACTGATTTGTTTAATGCTTTGCGGTTAACACGACATGATATAATCCAGCGAGTTACATTACAAGGGAATCAGTTAAAACGCGACAATTCTAAGATTCCAAGGACACTTATCGCTTGTCCTTAAAACACACTACACACCAGAGCTAGCAAAATGGAGCACAGCGAAATAATTTAGATCTTCACTTGAACCGAAGAAAGAATTAGAGAAACTTGAAATTCTGTTCTCAGGTTTTTAGAACTTGGAAGCATGAAGTCTCTAATGATATAATGTCCCGGTAAGCACGTTTGATTTACTGCTTCAATAACTCGACGCGTTGATCGAGAAAACTGTATCAACTTCTCTCTGATTATACGCCTCAAGGTTGCTATATGCTCGGCCAGGAGGGAAAACCGGGAAACCTAGGGCTGATTTATTGCGGAAACAAGAGGGTCATGTTGACCAACGCTTGGCTTTGTTTTAGTGAAGACATTCACCGGAAGTTTAGCATGACTTTATGACCTGGCAAGATTGGGAATGAGTTAGGGCAATACTTTCTCTGGCGAGTTGTAGTGGTCATTAAGTTGCGGTTATGGTTCGTGTCTGACGGACCCACCAAGTTGTTATATGCCTTACTTAGTTGAGAAAGGTGGGTGGATGGTCAGGCGATATGAGCTGTGATACTGCAGTTCCTTTCGTTGTCTGGCAACAAACTTCCACATCAGGAGATAATCAAAAGAATGACTGATGGTTGTTTTAAAGCTAGCGATCGTATTCCTTATAGCTTAAATTAGAACAGATGGATATGTTAAAAACCAAAAGCTATAAGCAAAGAAAAAATATTAACTCCATTTTCGTTTCAATTATTTTTGATATTGAAATCAATATTATTCTCCAATAATTTATTTATCCTTCAAATCAAGTTTTGAAATACATTAACAGTTGTTAAATAATATTATAGTGGTTTATATCAAGCAGGTAAGAATAATTCAACAGTATATAGTATATATATAATATGTAATATCTTTCTAATTCTTTAATACGATCTAATATAACGAGAAATTGAACAATATCTGATAAATCGATGACATTAATTAAGTTAAATTGGTTCAACAAATCCAAAGTTATACAAAATTATAATTGAAGCAAGAAAAAGGGGAATGTTTGCTTTTCTCGATAAGAAAGAAATAAAAGACAGGAGATAAACAATATTTCCAATGTCGGAGGGCATTGTACCGATCATTTAGTGTATCATAATAGAAGCGTATGGACAAAAAAGTAAGTAAATATGACTCATAAATCGCTCTAAACCCCACGAGATTCTAATGACGTGGTCGCACAAACTCAGACCACTAAAGAATGATACAGTGTCCGACACTCTTTGTAAGTGTGGTTGACACCAAGACTCCAGATTTGGATCCCTTTGTACCTCCTTAAGCCAGGAAAAAGGGGTTGGGAAGGATAGGCGAGTGATTGGCAACCTGTCGCGACGCTTGAGTAGCCTTGGGGATGACTTGAGTCACCAGGAATCACTTTCTCTTCCCAAGAGAGACCTAACAGGGACACTTGAAGCCCGGTTGCTAGATTGGAATTCTTACTTAACCCATTGCAAAGTAAAAATTATATATACACTCACTATTATAGAATAAAGTAAATTCTATTTAATTTTATACATATTTATCTTAGTTTATATATATATACGTGGGTTTGTTTTAAATGAAAGTTTTTTTATCAAGACGATAATGTTTCGATCGGAGTTTATTGAGTAGAATTTTATCTGTCTGCACAGGGACGCCAGACCTTGTTATTGTGGTGGTTGCTAATTCAGTTAAAAGCTTTGCTATTGATCTTAAATGGGCGCAAAAGGACAAATCTACATCATGATCTGAAATGGAAGTTCTCATCTAGGTTAATATCCGCTATCCAGCACTAAAACCCAACACTATATAAATCTTTCAACATTTAAAATCTTAATAATTCAGTATCGCAGTTTATTTTCAATAATTTTTTTTAAAAATTATTAGATTTTTCAAACTAATCATTGTTATTGTTAATGAAATTTGGAGTAAGTATATAAATGTGTTATATACTTACCACAATTAGCGTCTGCCAATCGGTCATATATGAGGCCCTAAAGTGTCGGCAGATACAGTAGCGAATCTGTAGAATGAATATGTTGATGTTGCTGGGTGTCTGGAGATTCTCATAAAGAACAGACCAGTCCAGGTCAAGTTTATTCACTTTTTTGTTGTACACCGGGGTTAGTTTGTGTGCCATAGGGGGTATTGAGTCATTTAGGACGGGCTGAAAGGTAGCAAAACTTACATTATAAAGTTACTGAATTTTAAATAAATATAAATCCACACGTTTACTGACCTTGACACACTTCTTTCCACATAGAGTTGGACAGCACTTATAGTTTGTAGCGAAACAGCCGGAATCACTACTGCAAGCGTTGGAGCAGTCGCTGCTTTGGCCTGGAAAAACTGCTGACGGACTGATTGAGTCTGGTTTGGAGCATATTCCTGGTCTCTGACTCATTGATGACGTCAAGTAAAAGCATCCCAACCGACAGAAACGGGAGTTCTAAAAAGAACCAAATATTACACAAAATGAATTTGTCAAATTAGTACTATGTTTATATAAATAAATTAACTTTAGTTTAGTTTAATGTATTTAATCATACAAGAAAGATTTCACGACACAAGTGTAAAAGTTTTTTTCAAGGATAAACAATATATATAAAAATAAACCTTTACACAAATTGTAAATAACAATTTTTTTGAAAAATACGCTGAAAATTACCTAATCTTTAAATTAGCGATAAAACTAAGTATTATATTTAAGTATCAACTCTCTTTGCTTACAACACGAGAAATAACTGATAAGCAAAGATCTACAACTAATCCCGAAAGCTTCCCAGAGATGATCCTTGTTGATAGCATTTCAATCCGATGAATAGACAAAGTTGAGCCTGTCATTAGCATATCATGATTAATGGAATTACTATAGAGATGGGACGTCACTTGTTAGTGACAGGCAGCAGGTGAATTCAGCGTATAATCTATCATTTTTAAACAAAATTTTCTTGTCAAAGAATTGTCATAATGCTCGTAAATTCGTAGTTTATACGAAAAAGATGAAAACCAGACAGTTCGAGTAAACTATAACAATATCAGAGTTGGGACAGTATATATGAGTCATGTTTTGGTGTAGATTGCGTAAGAATGTGTGAGATTCACACCGGGAAAATTCAAATTAGAAAAACTGTCAAATGTAATTTAGCAGAACATCTTGCCAATATATACTATCGGTATATGCAGTCAATTTTCCGACCACTTTCCTCCCTACACACTAGTCCGCCTGAACAGAAGCAGCGAAAACGATCCAACGTCTACGAAGATGGGGTTCAACGTCGACGGAAACCTGAGCTATTATTAAACTGGACGATTGTCTTTCCTTCCCTCTATACTTTTCTCTCTCTCTTTATCTATACAGCAAACGTGGACCACTGGAAGGATAAGACGGAAGGCAAAAGATATCTCAGGGGTTCACTTTCTATCATTTTCCGACACTTAAGCAGTCGTATGTCGAAGTAAATAGAATGAAATCGCCACATTTCATCTCCCCCTTCTTTACGACTCAGTAGATTATCAAATTTCTTCACAAGTTTAGTGACAATTTTTATATAAGTGGACATTTCTAGTATCCTTCAAACCACAGCCCGAACCAGTGCTAAACACGACGGTTATATTTAAAATAAAACTTAATCGATAACAGATTATGCAAAACACAATCAGTGCCAATGTAGGTGTGATAATGACATTATCGGCTTCATATCTTAATGTTAGTCTGATATTCTATTCAGTATAGTAACACCAGTATTTCTGGGATTTTTGACAATGCCATTGTGAAAGCTTTTCATTAAGTGACACCAATTTCCGATCAAATGGTAGAAATCAAATGCGCTGATTAGAAAGGAAGTTAGCAGAAAATAGACAAATAGACGCTGAAAAACGTAAAATATTTCACTAAATATTGTAACTTGCATCAAGGTTGAGCGCAATATAAATTTTTGTTTTCCTAAAACTGAAATGTATTCCAGTAATTGATATTCTAGTTTGATATTCCAATGTATTCCAGTTTTATTGATGTACGTATAGCTCAATTTTAATTTATAAACAGAATATACATTCTGGTAAACAATTATAATTTTAAACCCTTTTTTTTAAACTGTTATCCTACATCACGCAAATAACTATAATCCAATTATTTTTTAGACCTTCTATGGTATGGATATATATGGGCCCGGATATATCTAAATATTAATAGTCTTACTCATTAATGAGACAGCCAAATTCAACAATGATTAATAATTTGATCAAACGATAAATATGATAACGATCACACTCCAATATATCGCACCAGATCTGTCAAGATAAATGCATTATATATATGCATACGGTCCTTTATAACGTCAATATATATTTATATATAATTTACAACCGCTAGCCTACATATGTTACGGCTATAAACGCTAAATTTATAATTATCAATATATATAATTGTTTTATAGTATTCTACCTCACTGCACCGTTGAAGACATGTTGTAGGATTCGTGTCACAGGCGTTTTTGCACTGAAAAGAAAACACAACAAATAATTACGACCTGTTTGTTTTAATCAATTCTGAGTTTATATATGTTCGTCTAAATTTATGTTTATCTATTTTATATGGTTTGGATTTATTTATACAGCGTTTCAGATAATATTGCAAGCAACGTATATGGATAAGTTTTACAATTTGTATATATAGAAACATGCTTTTTAAAACAATAAAAATATGTCACAAACTATAAACCGCTAATATATTTGAATTTAATTCATATAAATTTAGATTTGTAACCATTTTAGGGGCAAGTATATAATGTAAGAATTGATTACGAACTTTTTATATATGCATTGCACTTATAATCTATTCATGTTGCCAATGTTGAAGTTATATGTATGATAAAAAAACATTTAATTTTTCTTTGCGAAGACATAATTATAATCAGTTGGCAGCTTCTCATGAATACTACAAATATTAAAACTCTCTCTTTGTAGACATTTTACAATTATTTTTGACAAAATGTGGACACACAAGTGGCCTCAATAATGACCTAAGTTTCAATAAAACAGATTCAAATTACCTGGAAACAAGGAGGTCATGGCATATATAATACACCGCATACTAATAGATATATATAAATGTGAACGAGGCCACATTATGGGTACAAACATAAAATACTCAGAAAATTCATACAGAATCCGTTAAAATTTTACGATCAAAGCATACTTCCCGTCGCTATATTTAAGTAAAATGAGCAATATTCTTTGGAGCCATATATATGCGGCGCATATAGTTTAAAATGATATGTATAATAAGGTAAACAGGCAGAGTATTCAATTTCTATCAGATACATTCATATAAAAACATAAGGCCAACAAAATTTAATCACTTTATTTAGCTAAAATAACAAATGTGAAATGTCAATAATTATACCTTTAACCATAATAATAATCGAGACATATATGCTTGTGATTTATAATTTGTAAACACATGTGTCCAACCTACGCATATATAAAATAACCGCATGCAAATAAATGTATACATGACTGAAAAATGCATTAAAACAAGAAATATATTTAAGAATTATATATATATATAACAAGTCCTTGTACAAACTGCACTCTATATCTATGAATACAATAGATTGTGTTTCAATTCATTGATATTAAAAATATATATATAATAAAAATGTATGATGTTGCAGTCGGTATATAAAAGCAAAACATTTGTTACTTATTTTAACTAAAATATACAGAAAACTCAAAGTGACTCATGTTAGCTAAACATGGTACAATTCTGGTTTATGACCACAGTCATAAAATGAAGTTTCAATTTAAGGACGTGACAGAACCAACTGGACTTCTCATTATTTTACAACGTTTTGACAAAGAGAATCTTCTAATAGTCGTGTTCGAAACGCGAAATGTATATGGGTATACTAAGACGTCAACTTGTTACTTTTCATCGGCGCGCTGTGTTGCTTGCAGTTGTTACAATAATATATTATTGGAACACAGTATAGCTTCCACTGTAGAGACAAGATTGTGCGGCTGGCGCCATTGGAGGCAAGATGACAGCGATTTCTGGGTGGATTATAGTCGGCTGATGCTTACAGACAACAAGGAGGCGCGAGAAATCCACAAAATGTTCATCATATATCCCGAGTTTTAAAACGATTTATAGGTTTAACCTCTCTCCACAACCTCCATTCTATTAGAATATCTTTTGTTTTGACAAGAGAATGGTAGAAAATAGCGAAACCGGTTTCACAATTTCTTCGCACCCTGATTAAGTGATAGAAAAAAGGGAGAGGGGAGGCGTTGCCCTTGGGGAGGCATGCAGTTTGCCTTCCCTTGGGAAGAAAACATCAGTGGACAAGTGGCCAATTCAAGAAAAGATGTCTGACTGTCAGAATTAGTTATGCGGACCTAATTGCTAATGCAGGGACTAGAGCAAGAATTAATCATGTGAAGACACTAACCCCAGCACGGCTCATATATATATATATATTGAGTATAGAGAATCCCAAAAGTCAAACAAATCGTTGAATATAAAGGAAAAATCAAACTAAAACAAATAGGAATTTAATCTGTCGTGATTGTGGTACCCTGTAGCGATCCTTAATAATTTATACACATAATATTGGTCTTGACCAATTCGGAAAAGTTCCAAACATTGTGCTGATAATGACAGACAACATCCTTTCTCCATCACCTACTTTCTTTCCCTCAAGTGGTGGACTGTCTTCTGACTCCTGATTAGAATTATTTGACTCATCCAGAGCCTCCTGACATACTGCAATATCCCTCAAATGATTCCTATATAATAAATCTATATGGGCGGGTGGACTGAATCTCTTCAAATATATACCTAACATGAATAAGCATATAGCAATCAAATGGTAGCTCATTTATGTAGAACTGCAATATTGTCACTTAAGGACTAAATATTTAGACATTGCTGATCAGTAGACGTTATTAAAAGTTGGCAAGATAACCGACAGTAATCCTAAAGATTTGTGTTGTTAAACTGCCCTATACATTGTCGGCTAAAAGAGAAAATAAAACTAGTCATTATAAAGAATATGACTCAGAGAAATTTTGTAGTTAAAATTATTGAAAAAATAAAAAATTGTTCAATCTGATGATTTTTCATATAAAAGGCAATTTTAGAAAAGGCAGTATATATAGGTATATAAAATTGAAATCAAATATTTACATAAGTACTCAATCTAACCATTTTTATATTAAATTCTGAATATTTAAACAAACAAGATTTTTGACCCATGGAAATTACACGAAATTAACAATTGCAAAAAATATTAATATGGTTCTGTGCATTAAAATTTCATTTTGAAAATATTTGGATCAGGCATAAATATATATATGTCATCTAGTGAATAAAAAAGTACTAAAATTATAGTCACATACTTAAAAAAATATTTGCAGGTGTTACTACAATAAATCAAATATTTGTATGTGAATATAGGTTAGGGTATAAGAGTTAGTATTTACGAATATATTCTGAAGGAAACAAATTATTTGAAAGTTATTTTATTAAAAAATATACTAACGAAACAGGAATTATATATAGAGTACCTACATATTGTAAGTAATACCATGCTTTTAAAATCTTAATAAATTTCTATATACATTTATATGTATATTTTCATAGTTTTAGTTTCGATATTATAAGCATTTAATATATCAGAAATTCACCCTTAATATATAGCGATTATAGAATGAATTATTTTTTGTCCATAATTGCGTTTATAGACTGTTTATATAGTTTCAGATAAGTCCATTTAATTTATCGGTGTTTATTAATAATCTGCAAATATAAAATCACCACATTCGACTTTCAAGTGTTTATAAAAAATACAGATTTGACTCATATTATATCTATATAAATATTTGAACATTGGCAATACATCCGGTCACAATCAACACAACCTATAATATTATATAGCCTATATAACCGATACATCCATGGTAGGTACTATATAACCCCTTATATACAATTCTGACACGTAAATTTATTTATATAAGGGGGTTGGAGCCAAACCCACGATTATCCTCAATTTGCCTTATTTATATCAATGACTTCTCATGTCGAGGTGCGACACGAAATTGGCAAAACTGTTGACTAATTGCCCTAAATGTCCCTTCCAAGTTTGTCAAACATCACCTCGCTCTGATATCTCCACATGAAGCTATGTAGCTAGTTTTGTTGGTCAACATATTACAACCACACTTGGCTGTTCTTGTCTATCAGCATATATATCTTGTAACTTTACAATTAATAATATCCTGGTTGTCGATTGATCGATGGTATATTTGTTAAATAGGTATATTATATAAATAAATGATAGCACTATAAGTTACCCTTACCTGTAACTGATTGCACTGTTTTTTATTTAGATTATCAAAACATGGGTCCCCAATATTGTTTGATGACTTCTCAAAACCTTTATCGCTTTCTTGAGATGGGAGATCCTGAAAAAATAAGTAATTTCGGTAAATTTAATACCAATAAAGAATAATATGCTCAAAATAAATGTGCACTATATTTATTCATCAATAGAAATTTATATCAGCCGACGAGGGAGCTTAGCACAGTTGTCATTCGAGTTTCTGTATCAACAATAAAAAATAAGCTTCTCTTTAATCTTCCGTTTATCATAATATTAGATACACTCCAGAGACCAAACATGACTCAGAACTTTCTTTGTCAGAGTGATCAAAAATGGCGTTTAGTTATCCCAGGACAAGGCCATAAAACTAAATCTTCCACGATGCAATTATACTTCGAAGAATAATCAGATCAAATTAGATTTTTTCAGAGAGACCGCGAGTCATACGCGATTGTATGGAACAAAAAACGGCTCCTATATTACATACTTTCCATCAAATAGCAAGAACTATAGCAGACTTCTTCCAAGGTCATCTTCGATTTCGTATATATTTTGCTATTTGTAGTAATCCAATAATGTTTTGAAAAATCTGGCTTAATGATACCTACCAGCTGTCATTTAAAATAGCTATACGCTATAAGCAAAAAACAATAAACTTAATATATTGAGGGTTTCACATAATTATTTTATACCGAATATAATAGAGCAGATGTTCCAACTACACTGAGACAGTATTTACCCTGTACACGAAGGAGGTTAATTATACTATAGTTCTGCTTAATCATTTGAATAAAAGCTAATTACTTTTCAAATAAATCAGGACAGAACAGCTTTAAAATGCAAACGATGACTGTTCACCCCGTGTATATAGGAAGGAACCTAGATTTGTTAGCTTTGCGGCAGAAAACAAAGAAAGCTAACACATAACTTTTTTTATTTATCATTCGTTTGTCAAGGTTATTTCATTGATGACATATAATATTTTATAGTTGAATTTAAATTTATAAGTTTTTAATTTATATGTTGAACAACAAATGTAGGATATATTTTTCATATTATATAAAATAATTCATCCACTAATCATGTTATACAAATACGTTATTTATTGTAGTAAATTATGAAAACAAAAGAAACAGTTAAGATCGAAAAAACACCAAACCACTATACATTATATATTTAGAGATTTTCATATTTCGTTTTAAATTTACAAAGCATTTATTTATTTCTTCAAATGTAATTATAGACCTTGTTCTAAATGACCGCATATCAGAACACCCACATCACATAGTGAAAAGATATGGAGAATTTTTTTTTATTTGTTATCCGAATAAAGATTGTCAAAGTTGATGAAGGAAAGATTGGCTATATAGAGCAAATAGAAGTACTTCAAGGACAGCCTAAGTCACTTGTTCATCTTTCTCATTTCGACAGAACTTAAGTAAGGAAAGAAGACCGGTAGAAATTGAATTGACTGTTGACAAGAATTTCATCTTAGATCTAATCAAGATTTTCACGCTCCCTTGTCGCTTATCCCGATCAGCCATAACATCGATTCTTCGACTACACTCTAGATGTATATGCGCCCCAAGTCCTGGTCAACTCGATTCCTCTTATAGAGTTCTGTTAAAACACTCGTTTTACTAAAACTAGGATGTTGGGGCAATATTTTATAGAGTGTGAAAATACGTAATATGATTATTTAGGAATAAATGACGATTTTCCCCTTTGGATATATAGCGATCAATTGGCATGACATTGCAATATAAAACATGACATTTATTTGATTCCATATATTCTATCGGGTTAATATATGTTGACAAAGTTTAAAGTGAAAACCGGAGAATTATGTTTTAATCATATATTCTCTACAATTATATATACCAACGAGTTCGTTAGTTAGCAAAAATACTTATTCTGTCCCAATTAGCTTTGTCTGAATAAGAAATGACAAGAATGACTTCATTGTCGAAAATCAGTCAACACATCGATTTTAACGTATAATATCCCCCAAATGTGACGACATTTCGGTGTACTTTTATATATGTTTGATTTGCTGGCAATATGAGTCCACAACCACCCTTATCATATCCCAATCTGTTTGATAAGTTGGAGAATAACTTCCATATCAATTGAATTTACCTTTGGGCAAGTCAGAGGGAGTCCAATCGAATCGGGTAGACACAACATTAAAATATTGTTTATTTTGAAATTACTAGTTGATTTTTTTATTCTCTCAAAAAAAATGTGATGACTTAGGTATAACTTAAAAGCGGAACAATTTTATTTTAAATTAACTATATTGCGTCCTATAAGAAAAGAATATATACTCCGTTAAAAATTATTTCTGTTTACATGTGTGCGATCTTTTTCATCACAGAATTGTAAGTTCAATTTCAATTGACAGTCCTTGGTGAAAAGGGGAAATCTTAAACGCTATGCGAGGACAAGATAAAAGTCCTTTAGTGCCATAAGGGCGGAACAATTGTATTCTACACAGAAACCCTTTTTAATCTTGCGTCAAAGAATGACAAGGTGAACACGAATTTATCGAAGCTGAATAGGTCTATTTCTTGTGTTGGTGAATCGAGACACAATTTTGAGCGGATATGCCAGGGTGAGCTGAACCGTCGGGTGTGAAATGGGGTTGAATAGGATGGATATAGAAAGCTCTCCGTTCTCTTGATACTAACTCAGGGATGGTGAAAGGAAGACCCTATTGTGGCGTGTGTGTACAGCATACCGAATTTGAGTTGCAGCAGTCATAAAAAGATGCCTAATGTAATATGTATGGACGATACTCGTACTTTATGTATATCAATATGTATAGGCCTCAATATTGGTTTATAAGGAAACTTGTTATAATTTTACTGAAAAATAGACTTGGTCTAACAACAAAAACGATTCAGATTAGTTCAATATGCATAAATATTATATTGATTAAGATGATAATTAAAATTTCGACTTATAGTCGTTTCATTATTGATTCAACAATTTAAATTTAATAAAAATTCATTTCATATCAGTTTCAATTGGAATTTAAGTAAACATATCTATAAAACTTTAATCATAAATCGTATCTTGTTTAACCAAATAAATATAAGTTTTAAAATTAAGAAATTAACTCTTAAGTAAAAATTTTTTTAGAAGGTTATTTGGATGTATAAGAGAATATGTGCTCTGAAGTTATATAGCCTATGTTAAAAGTATACTAATGATTAACAAATAAACGTTATTTTCTTGAATTATCTTTTAAATTAGAGACAGCTGACAACAAAAGATACTTTAATTTTACCAACACACCCACTCGTATTCTGCACCAATATATATCCACCCACAATGACAAATTAACAAATGGAACTAGTTATACATTTTTCGGATAAAATTAATACTATTTTTTAGATGTGCGCTTTATACTTTGATAATATAAACTAGATCAATCATATCCAAGATTTAAGAAGAAAAATATTTTTAAAGTTTGAAAAATTTTTAATGGAATATATTATCGTATAATAATAACATGCTGATTGTTAAATCGAACCTTAATTAATTAATTTAAAATCAATATCAAACAAGAAAACTCTAAAATATGGTGCTTGAATTGACTATTCAATTACAGAAACTTCAATCATAAAAAAATGAAACCAACGTGCAAACAAATATTTCCTATCCCAAAAATATGTATAATGGAATTGGATGAATAGAGGACACGCAAAGAAATACAATATTAGTTATTTCGTGACAAAACATAGAAAAGCAATTGATTAACACACACATTATGTTTGATCAATTAAGCCAATATGGATAAAAGAATATAATTGTTTCTAGTTTATCATATATATGTTCAGAATAAGTTGTTACACGAACTCAAATGAAGGCACGTGATCTGCAATTAGGTAATCCCTCATATTTCACCACATAGAATTGGCAATAAATGTATATTAGTTTTATATATTAATATGACAGTGAATTATATTAAATTCAAAGCAATTATGCAATATATTCAATAAATAATGTTAGTTATATTGTTTATACCGAATAAATATATTTCGTATATTTCCCCGTTTAAAAATGACTTGAAATGAAATAAATATTAATATCGAAAAAAATTTAACTTTCAAATAACATAAAGTGAACTTACTTTTCCTTGGTTGGGTTGTGAGAAGTAACTCAAACATTTTGTTTTGCATTGCGATCGTATAAATAATAATTGAGTTCCACTTTGAGAAGTCACAAACGAAGAGAGTTCTAACGAGCTAATTAACACAACAATCACAAAGATATTCAACATTGTCATTGTTTTATTGAATATATTTATAGTATAATAGTCAGGTCAACATTTACGGTAAGTGAAGTAAAGGATGATAAGAAACAATCAGACAGGACACAAACACACGTCAACCAAAGCGATCACGAAGTGCGAAGTGAGATGGAAATGTGTAATTGACTGCTGCTGAGAAATATCCTTCAATCAATAGAGCGATCTGATTGGCTAAATATTTATAGTTCTGCGAATCGTATAATTATAGATGATATAGTTGATAGACTTATTTCCTTACTTTTTTATTGAACACAAATATGTATTACGATATTTTTAAAGTTGAATTGTTACATTAGTTAGCGGCTGCTTTTAAATATATATATTATGACCGAATTTTATGTGAAGTAGGTATAGGTATCTATACTTCTATTTGAGGTATCTCATAATGTACATAAATGTATAGGAGTAAACGAAACATTTAGAACTTTATTTCTCAATGAGTAATGAGATACCGTGAGGTAACCCACTTGAATGTCACCTTATCTAATTCAATTAAGTACACCGGTTTCGACACGAAGAGATAGAGGGTGCCAGTAAACTTATTGTAGGCGTCATTTTTACGATATTGGAGGTTAACTATGTACAATCTACGATGAGTCAAAATGTTCACAACTACTATATGAGTGCTCATTCACTTTAAGTTACTACCAAATGACAAGTGACAGCTGATGCTAAATAGTAGATTTAAATTTTGAATCAATGAGAATAATTATTATAGTAACACTTTATTAATACGATATTTTAGAATTGATTTTCATATCTTTTCATTATAATTAAAAAAAATTAATCCATAATTCCATATTTAAAAATAATTTTATTTATAATTATTAATTATTAATTTTATTTAATATAATTATTAATAATTATAAAAATAATTTTAAATTTCTACATTTATTCAAATTATTATAAGTACAGCGCAGAATATATTACAACATCTTAACATCTCAACATCTTAACATTACACAAATTGCTTTTATTAAAAAAAGGAAAAATTTGTTCATTTAGTTAATTTTCAATAAAATGACAACTACAACTGCATTGGAACAAATTAAAAGAATTGATTTTCAAATATAAAAAATTGGACGAGGTTTCGTTAAAATAATACAATATATTTATTTAGCTATATTAATATAATAACATATTCAAAATTTACGTCTACCTTTCCCCTATCTAAATGTTGGGTATTTGTTAAAAACAAACGCATGCATGAAATCGGGAACGTGCTTGCGTGCTTCGTGAAGAGAATTTAAAGAGACGCAAACATGATTTAAGCACTCTTCAATTTGAATTCATCACTTTTTTGACGCCATCAAACTCTATAGATATATAAGATAATTAAACGGGATAGGTTATTCAGACTTTTCGATTGATTTTTTGAAAATAAAATTACGACTTCGGTAGAATCAAATACCGCACATCGATGTGAAGCTGATTGTGTAAAATAAAGGCCAAAAAAAGATAATTCTACTATCATATATATAAATCGTTCAGTATATTTTCTAAAAAATCATCGATCATGTTATATGAGATGTGAATATTTATGCACAGTAACATCAATATAAATAGAACAACAACAGCATCAAAAATAAATATAGTTATTCGGTATATTATAGACGTATAAATCAGTTTATATATATATTAGCATATTAACTATATTCTATACACTATTCTACAGTGTATCATAATTCGTGTTTTAAAAAAGCTGGTCATTACTCCAAAATTGAGTCATTCTGCTCTTAAATGTTGTGTATATAAATAAATGTCTATTGCATATTCGGGGCAACGTTTTCAAAAAATAATCGGATGTTTAGCATATTTTAAGTTAATTTCGGCTGGGTTTCCAATTTTGCACTCTCTTTTAAAGTGCAACAATTTAACTGTTAAAAGGCTAAGGAAAAGTGGGGCCCTCATGTTTACCGCCCATAAAATTAAATTCGATAAATATTATCTTTGAGTTATATTGTGATTATAATATATTCGTTAATAATGTTTTATATCAAAAAGATTATAGATAGATTTATATACCTACATAGTCAAACTTATTTATGAAAAAATAAATTATCAAGGCTTTAATAAGCAAAAGCGATTTAACTAGAAGTTAGGGACGCCCTTGAATAATGAGATGATCTTGAACATATAATGAGGGGATCCAACCTGCAATGAATTGAAATAAACTATAGCAATTCAAAACTTGACCCACTTAAACAAATTGGATTTGCCCAACCCATTCTGAGGAGGGAGGTCTGCATCACACTTATAAGACCAACTTCGCAAGACAGTCGTATAAAGACCGGGTATGCCTTCATGATTTGTATCGAAGCAAACTATTATGAAAATCGTCTGCCGGTGGGAGGTCTACTGGATCTTAGTTCTCAAGATATAAAGGCGTGAACGATTTCAACAATTATGACGATAATTTGAATATATAGGAACACTTTTCGCATTAGTTTTTAGTTGTTAGGTGTTAGATTGTATTTAACAAACTTTATATTATAGTAAAGCGGAAGCGAATTTAGTATAAATATTGAGAGCTAATTTTAATTTACTTTGGATTGTTACATTTTTGTATTAATAATACCATAATACCATATACCATACAATTTTTAACTTTTCTTTAATATTTAAAAAATATATTTAACCTAATTTTACTTCAACATGTTATATTGCATACTAACTTGTATAATTTGGAGAACTGTATATTATAATTATATAACATTATAACAAGTTGTAAAATTAATAACTTTTGTCATAATTCATACAAAACTATTTTTTGTCATATGTTATATAATAACTTAATTATGTAATATCTAATAATAAACTTTCAAATTTAAAACATTGTAAACTATAATACGTATATGCCAAAATTTTATTTTTTTATCATTTATTTAGGCTAAACAATCTTAATAACATTTTATTATCTCTTCTGCGTTAACCAGTTTGATTGCAAACAAAGAGTTCTAAATTATTGAGTGATTGAAACAAAAGACTATGAAATATATTTCAACAAACTATTTTGAGTGACATTAAAATTGAATACATCTTTTCAGAAAAGACAATTTGAAATCAATAATTAGAACCACAATAAATACTTCCCAAAAACTCTTTATCAGTTGATATATACTATATATACATATACCTAAGAAAAAAGAAAATACATTACACAAATTGATTTGTTTGATTATGAGTGAATAAAAATGTAAAAAAAATTAGTGCTGTAACAAAAAACTGAATCATTTAAGCGCTAAAATATTACTTAACTTACTTATTTTTATAAATTAAAAAACTCGTGTATATGTACAAAACTGTTTTTTGAATTAAATTATAATAGAGAATATTATAAGTATTCATGAGTATAGGAGGTATATCACATTTTTCATAAAACATTTAAAGTTCCAAATATAAAATTTCAACTTATACATTTCGTATAATATATTTATCCATATATATAAGTAAAATTAAAGCATTCATTTCACATTTATAGAAGATTTTTTGTATATATTCTCCAATATAAAGGCCAAAAAATTAAACGATTACATTTTATATTGAATTAAATGGTTCTATATAATATATAAATATATATTATTGTAATAATTGTAATATATTTGTATAAAGACTTTAAGTTTATAAGCTATATCGAAAGATGCTTTAATATCGTATGTTTTACATTAAATGTTGCGTACTCACTTAATTTCAGTTGGTTATAAAACTCCCACACTATAAAAAAACAACACTGTTGTCTTTTATCGAGATGCGTATTGATTTCGTTGAACGTATAATATTCTGAAGTTTTAGTCCGTGTAGGCAAACCAAATTGTGGGTTTGTTCATTGTTGTTGTAATAAGTTTTATATGTTTATATATAAGCACGCATGTAGATAATTTTAAGACTACATTTGTTATACGTATAAATTTTGACCATATATAATTGAGATTTTTTTTTAAATAGTATAAGTAAATACTGTATTATGTTTTGCAAAGGACAACTGTATACCTACAGGATTAATTCTTAATAAACCATATTTGTATCATTAGAAGAATAATTTAATGGAGAAAAACATATTAAATGCCTTAAACTGAGGTCTTTGGGCCAAAAAGCCGTTATAAGAGTACTTTTATGAAATATATATACTATATATAACATGTAAGTTCTAAGCAAGAAAAAGTTTATTTAAAACACAAATAACTGCTTTGTGATGCATTCTGAATGAATATATTAGATAGAAATAGTATCATGTATATGTATATAATGTATCTAAATACATCATTATTTTTTGACGAAATGTCCATGTATGACGTCATACATGTTTTTTCCAAAAAATGAACATGTCAAAAAATATGTTTTTAGTTAGCAAATTACCAACAGATACCAAAATGACCATAATCTATCAGATAATGTAGATTAAATGACTAGAAAATGTCCATAAATCACTCAATGGGTAAAAAGTGATATTTTGTGCATACTAAAACTTCACTTTTTGCTTATAATGAGCGATTTCTGAAAATGTTATAGTCTTTTAACTTACCCTATATCTGATAGTTTATGCGTCATTTAAATTTCCAATCTACTGTTAATACATTAATAGGTCTCAGATGCTTCATTTTTGAATTATTATATTTTTATATACTTATAGTTATTGTATAGTTATTGTGTATAATTATGTCTATGTTCTAAATATATATATAATCATTATATAAAAATATAATCAATAGTAATAATAATAATAATACAGCAAATTAATATTTTCGAAACCATTTTTCTTGCATCTGTGTATTTTCTTTGCTTAACTTCACACAACAATAAGTGATATTATATTTAAAGCGAAAATGACAAAAGGGGTTAGCTTAAACCTTGAAATAAATACAATGAAATAAAAATTGAATGTTAGCTCAATTTCATTTAAAAATTATTTATATTTAAGAACTTTTAAGGAAAGAAAAACGACATCATTTTAAAACTGTAAATTTGGAATTTCATGAAATTTTATATTATATATAGGCGAAAAAGCAAGAACAGATTTTAATAATTATCCTATCAACCAATACACGAATTGGTCTCGAATTTAAATTATTTCAATCTGGGCCAAGTTTGTTCCCTTTCAGAGCTAAGTATATCTATAGGACTACATTATAATCGACCCAACTAATTAATACCTATGCATTATTTTGCATTTCGGAAGCTCCTCATATAGTGAACATTAACTGCGTCTGTGTTCAAAATAATAACAAATTGTGTTATTGTAATGATAAAAACGTTTGAAACAAAAAACAATGTTTTTATTCAGTTTGCAAAATTTTAATTATACATTAGTCATTAGCGATATATTTAATCATTCAATACCTATACGCAGTGTTTTGAATTTCGAAATATTACCTCATATATAATAGAACTATAAAACTTATAAAGGTGTATATATACAGATTACAAATTGTTAATGAAATTTTTATTTCTTTGAAGTTCAGTTTTTTGGTCTTGAACAGAAATAATTTTTAAATGAAATTGAGCTATATAAACAATAATTTTTGTTTAATTTAATTTCATTTCAATTCATTTATTTTAAGGTTTGAGCTAATTCCCACGTTTTGCAATTTTGGGTTTAAATATAATAATTATATATATATATATATATAGGTCAACACGAAAAAATTTTGTTTTTTTAATTCTAGTTTTATTTTTAAAAATTTTAAATTTTAAATTATTCTATGATACAGAGATGTTTCTATGGTTATGATGGTATTCATAAACATCTATATACATATATAGGTTGCAGCGGATAGTTTTGTGGTTTTTATATATACCGAGATAGCAGAAAGACAGTTGACAAGAAGTTTATGGCCATTGTTCGGGTCAATTTGGATGGTCTGTCATATTCGGAAGTTCTTCAAAGAAAACAATCTGTTGATTCAGAGTTGTAAACTTCCTTTGTAAGTAATGCTGTTGTTTCTTTATCAACTCGTCAACTTAGAAAACAAAGAAGACAAATGACGTGGAGGACATGAGACTAATGCATGACAATGCACGTCCTCATGTTTCCCGTTATACACCGTGGACTTTATGGCAGAAAAGAACGTTCGTTTGTTTCACCAAGCTCCGCGGTACACTCCTGATTTAAACATGTGCGATCGGATGATATTTCCGATGCTGGAAATGAAAAAGAACAATATTGAATTATTGACTGTCAAAGTTTTGCAAACTTATTTAGATGATTCTTTGGGAAATTTAGGACCAGAAACAATGCATAAAAAAGTGACAAAATGAATGGAACATTGTAGAAAAATGATTGATGCAGGTGGTAATTCTGATTAAAATTTGTAATTGAACATTGTAATTATGTAATTTGTAATATGTATACATTTTATATACTATATAAAAATAAAACTAGATTTAATTTTTTTTAAATAAAACTGGTTTTAAAAAACTAAATTTTTTCGTGTTGACGTATATAAGCTAAGGAAATTGTTCAACCTTTTAATGGAATAAATTAAAAATTTAATTTCGTTTAGGGATAATATTGGATTGATATACAAAAATTTCCTATAAATACTATAAATGAAATATTTGTTAACTCAATAAATCTTTTTTTAATAATACAATTTTTTCACAATAAATTTAAATTGAATATATTATTGACAGAATCAACAGCATCAACACTATATAATGACTTCTACTTTCCATTTATTATTAGATACAATGTTGTATTTTTATCCCGTATTTTGCGAACATATAATATGCTATTATTTATCATTTTTTGAAAAATATCGCTTGTTAGTAAATAATTGATTACTGCTGTCTATAATAATATACCTCTCTAATGAAAGATATTTTGAATGTTTTAATATTTTTTTAAAACTGAATATTCAGTTGATAACACATAAAGCTGGATCTTTGTGCGATGTCGTCAAACCGACACAGACGGTTTTAGACATGTCGTATGACAGCCCCCTTGACAAGTTCCTTAACGTTTCATATAAATGAATTAGTTCTTGTAATATTGGTGTAGGTATATACGGTTTGTTGAATTTATTCAACCCTCTCCGTTCCCTTATTATGCATATTAGTTAGTGGAAATATCTTGTCTCCGGCATTCACGCGGGGCTTACTTCGGTTGACTGGAGTGCTGATATGCCAGAACCTCCGTAGCAGAAGTCAAAATATTAACTATATACGTGGGCAATAGTATATATTTTACAATATATGTCAATTTATCCCAAGTTATGGCTGTGAGATTCGGGTGCCGGATGACTTGGTTGCCTTGTTGGAAGCGGTTTAGCCTATGGAATTGTTTTTATCATCAGGCGAATAAAAACGATAATTTGTTTTTATCCGGTCGCGGAAGTTAATCGGCGAAAATTTCACCTTTAAATGTCACAATTAATAAACTGGGGAACGGCTTCGTGTGAATCAGCAGTTGAGAAATAGTTAGAGCAGGGCTGTTCATTATTTACAGGTAAAATATTATAATTGTTCTTGTGTTATGACGCGCGAATAAAGTGTTTGAAAAAATGTTTAATGTCGCGGGTTGAGTAATCTGCTGAAATTATGATAGTTGACTATATTATACAACATAATCAGGAGTTTTAATTCTGACATGGTAAAACCAAACACCTTTATAAATAATGCAAATTCGCAATTTAAGCAATTAAGATACGCGCAAAATAAAATATCACTTTTGGAGGGATTCTATATAGACCACTTTTGAAAGATGATTCATTTATTTTTTTTACAAAATTTAAAACTGGACAAACTCTTCAATGAAGGTTTTCAACATAATTTTGTCATTGTTGTATTTAATAATTAATGCCAAATTCAGTTTACATTGAAACTAGCTAACAATGTATCTTATGAAATTATTTTGAAAAATGTCATATATTGTGAAAAATTAGAGTCTATAATTTCAATAATTGCAGATTTATATAAAATAACACCAAAATGACGAATATTATACAGGGTGCAGTGCAAAAACGATCTGAAACAACAAACAATAATATTTAAAGCATTTTTTCGTCATTTGATTAAGTAATATAATTGGCATAACTTAAGTATTTAGATAAAATTTACTTAATCTTAAATGAAATTTCTGAACTATATAAAATTGATTGAAGTTACTTAATGAATATAATATATATAGGTACGTTTTAAAAAACCTTACTAACCGAAAAAGAAAAATGTTTATATTTATGCAGGGGTGTACCTTACGGAGAAATGAACAGATTTCTCTAAATTGGTTCTTAATTTGGTATATTACCAACATTACTGGTTAGTTAATTCGATTCAAAATTGTTATTTGAAATTGTCAACATTCTCTCCACCAACTGAAAAGTCAAAATGTATAATGTAATATAAATACAACTTTTGTATGTATACCTCATGCATAGACATAATTATATCTATATACTTTAATCAGACCTGCAATCTAAAATTATTGCAATTTAAAATTCTTAGCCAGGGTGTTTGGTAAAAAACTACAATTTGATTATAACAAATTTGAAGATATATAGGCAAAGTACTTAAATTTGATTGATCAATTTGAAGTTGTTTGCTAGCTAACACAACGTTTATATAAGCCTTAATTTATTTTAGATTGTAGATCTATATAGTTGTAATGTAAATTGTCTATATATGGGGTGATTTATAAGCATATAAAAACCATTAAAAATTTAATTTAACAATCAAAAGCGATTTCATGTTCTAAGATGGAAGGTTACTATATATACATTATAAGTCTCAAATTGTGTATATATATTATAATATGGAGATAATATTTAGGTAAGTTTCGCATAATTTTCGCACAGAACGACAATTCTATATTTAATAGCTTTATCAGTAGGTATTTAGAAAGATAAAATTTAATATTATTATTGTATATATAATTAACCATTATGCACATCAGAATGCGTATTTAAATGTTAAGTTAAACATATATGAGCAGATAGTCAATACTTTATATACTACAATAGATTAAATATTGAAATAATTGTGTAGTTATTATACTTTTATTACTACAATTATAGATTATATCCTGTATAAATAACTGCTGCCGTCTAACTATATATATCGCTATATAATACCAGGAATAAAATTATAAACGATGCATGCGACACGTTTTATAAAAAGACGTGATATTCTAACTAATATTTGCAAATTATGGACTATATATATATATATATTCTCTGTTAAATTTATAATATATAAAATTATTAAAATATAAATAAAATTTTTAAAATATACATAAAATTATAAAAGTATTACAAAAATCATATTTAAACTTTAATAATTATCGAAATAATTCAACGAAAGAATATATTATAATAGATTTTTAGATTTCCATATAGCTTACAAATAAATATTCCCACTTTGTTTCATCAATGTACCGGATTTTGAAAAAAAGCAAAATGTTATACTATATACTTACATATCATGCGTTCATACTGCTTATAAGAGTGATTTAAAAAAACAGGAAAGAAGATTTCATTAAATATATAAATACAAAATAAAAATAAAAATAAAAATGGCATGAATTTTGGGTTTTATTCAAAAAAGCAGCATCTATATTGCCTAGATATATATTAATACAATTTATATAATGTGACTATATACACACCGAAACTATATGGAGTCAATATTATACGAAAATTTTTGTAAACAATCTATATATTAATTCCCAAATTCCTCTCAATCTTGCTCGATTTCCCTCTTTTCATTCCAATTGTTTTAATTGCTGGAGGCGTCAAACCGGGAATGGAATATGAATACAAATTAGGTGGAAACAATAGCTCGTATTTTCGGAATCCTTTTCAACTATTAAATCAAGCAAGAGAAAACAATGTCCTCCGGCAAGTCTGATTAATTTTCAAACTTTAGACTGATTCACGGCGCTGTCACTTTTAGTCTATGGTGTCCAAAGCAGCCCACTTTATTATTTGAAAGAAGACCGGGCGTTGTCAGTTTCCGGAGTGTCAGAGGAATAAATGGACAGAGAGGAATTGTGTGAAAAGTTTTCGAACACAATGAAAACTGCGAAGGATAAAATTGATTGCGAGATGATTAATTGGGAAATATAGGGCAGTCTGATTTTTAAATTTATAGGGTGTCTTTGGTGTTGTGTGAGACTGGAGGGGTGTGATAAGAGAATAGCATGTTGCTTTGCGATAATGGAGCCCTGAATAATTCATGCATCAACTTAAGTAATGAAACTATTCGAAGTAAGGGTGAATTACTATTCATTTTAATAATTAATCCTATTGGAAACATAATCCTGAACAAGATATTAGAACGGATTTTATTATTGTCGTAATATACGAGGCATCATACAGATTTTCCACAGTGTTAAAATTCAACGAAAAAAGCAATTAGTTGTAATTAATTTAGAATATTATAGTTCCATTGTTTTTGCAATGATTTTCTTGACTTAATTTTAGATAGAGAAGTGGTAATAATGTTATATATACATATTTTTAATTATCAGTCATACTATTTTCAATGATTAAGTAGTAACACATATTATACTAGTATTAATAGTAGAAAAATAGTAATTACATTTCTTTTCAATTCTTTTGAAATATAAAATCCAGTGTAATCCCTTTTTGTAATAAAAGTTAAACCTCTAAACTTCGGCATTTTCTCATGAACAGGCCTAAAACAAATATCATTATTACTACCCAGTTACTACCTATAATTAGTATTTTGAATCACGCAAAGCAAAAAGTTACTCTAAGCACGCAAACTGGACGATGCATCCAGAATTTCGTAATCTAAAAATAGAAGACATTGTCTCACTGTCGGACTTTATAACCAATCAAATCACGTAATTTATCCGTCAGAATATTAGGTACAATATTGATTGTTAGTGACGAATTTAGATAATAATTTAAATCTGTCAGTTCCGTTGTCTCTAATTATGATTTCATACAAAGCGTCAGAAGCATATAGTCAGCAAAGGCATATAATTTTGTATTATTAGATATATTTTTATTGTGAATTGTCTACTGTATTTTCTATAAAAATAGTCAGATGTAATTTCTCAGAAAACGATTGTTTTTATCAAAAGTATTGTAAGTAATTGTAACAATGATATATTTGCAAAACAAGTTTTTAATCAAAACGATTCAGAAATGTAGGATATATATATGAAAACAAAGTTTATAAAAATCATTACTATTATATAATTTAGGAAATGTTTATCAAATGTTTGAAGT